>JAZHYW010025772.1:0-129829 GCA_037355805.1 Ixodes ricinus | reverse complement strand
AGATATGGGCGAGAAATAATTTAAATAATAGCTGGATTCGTGGACCTGATTCATCTATATCTCCAGCCCACCTTGGTTGAACATGAGAGAGGAATCTACCGCCAAAATAAAAGGAGTTTGCATCGGTTCATGCCTCGCCCCCGTTCTCGGCGAGTTATTTCTTTTATTCGTCGACAGAGCTATAAAAGCACAACTGGACATCTCCGCGCCTGGCTGCCATGTTTTCGCATATGTAGACGAATATCTAATCATTCACTCCTGATCAAGCTTCTCCAGATAGCATTACAGCCGTTTTTCCCGCTTGTTCGTCAGGCCTTACTTTCTGACAGAGAAAGAACCTTCCCGAATGAAGGTATTCAGTACCTGGATTTGCGGCTTCATTGTCGGTACCGCTGGACTCTGCTGGGCCTTTTCAACAAAGGATTGCTAAATGCTGTCCTGCCGTTTTCTGGCGCCCATTCGAAGTCGGTAAAACACGGTATCATTAAATCGTTGTTTTTCTTCATCTTTCACGAAGTCTTGCTGTCATCTTTCAGAAGATAGCTTCAAATTCCAACACATGAGGCCCGTCAAGGCAGGGTTTCCCGTCGACTTTCTACGATCAGTAATGGAGAGGGGCTGATTCGCGGAGCCTGCAGTCGCCAGTCACCAGCCACAAAAAGAAAGCCCGATTCGCCCGCCATTCCTTACGTGCACAATTCAGCCCACCGGATAAAATGCGTTACCTCAAGCCCCGGCTTGAGTGTTGTTTTCTCGTGCCGCATGCGTCTTAGGCAACTCTGTCAACAAGTGAACAACAACCGGATTCCGATTAGCTGCACTGTTAAACACGAAAATAAATTCATTCGATGCAAAAATAGAAAGTTTACTCCATCCCCTTGAGCTGCGGCCATTAGTACATAGGTCAGACCGGCAGATGCACCAATCACAGACTCCGGGAACATCACAACAAAGTTTCTAAGGCCTCTCCAGATTCCTATCATCCCATAGTCATACATGCCCGTTCGTGTTCGCCTTGTCATCCCCTCTTTGGTTGAAACAAAAATCGCTGGGGGCATGACAGCAGATTTGGCAGGAGATCATAGAGTCATTCGCCATGACCACAGTAAACAACAACGTGTCAAACCCTTCCTCCTGCTGACGAAACCTGAGGTCGAATTTCTAAAATCCGAGATAAACCCCCCTCTCTGACTTGCACTTCGCGTTTTTTATCTCCCTTTCTGCCCTTCTCCTCCCTTTCCTCCTGGGTATAGTCGGCTGCTCGCTGTTGAAATATTTACTCGTCTGTTGCTAGTTGAAAGATGTGTTGTATTGTCCCAGTATTAATTGTTTTATTTTCTTTCATGCTTGACATAATTGAAGCATTTAAGATCAAGGATGCCACAGACAATGTTTCAGAGCCCTCGTCGTCATTATCGACACACTGAGCGGAATTCCTAGCGCCTGAGATATCAGTAAAAAAAAAGTATTTTCCGACTTGCTCTCCTTCTTCGCTTTATTTCAGAATTCGATTCAGTTATCTTTATTTTTATCTTTTTCTAGTATCATTTTCTTGTCTTTTCGTCTTCCTTTCATTTTATTGTGACCAAAGTGGTGCTTCGCAGTGTGATGGGCATCGTATAAATGTCGTTGCTCGTTGAGAATAACTCTGAGTGCCTGTCTCTCGTCTATTTTCAGTGTTTTTATTATTTTTGTGTGAACTGTACGGCGTGACTTGTCACTTCACTAGGGAAAGCGAGAAAATTCAAATTCTCGTTTTGGTAGCAGCTTCAGTTCCTTTTTTTCGATCACTATTGGAATTTAAAGAAAATTAAAGAGCGAACCCAGGAACATAACTCTGTGGAATTCCGATAATGTGTTTAGTTTTGATAGCTCGAAAAACCGCAGAAGCTCTCCTTTAAAGTGAGGTGTAATTAAAAAGTTAAAAAGAGCTTATGCACCGCTAAAGAAATGTAAAATTCTGCTTTCTACACTCGCACGCTACCTCTTCTTCGTCAGACCTTCTTCTCCGGTACCGTTTTCATCGAATGCGATATTGTCCTCTGAATGGAAAGGGCGTATAAGCTGGTGTTTTCTCTGTTAGTATTCTGTTTTCGGATCCCAATTGTCCATGCACAAGATCAAAAGACGTGTGAATTACTGCTTAAATGATGAACTTGCAAGAAGTAATCGAGTGATTGTAGTAATCTTCTGCGCCATTGTAGTAACCGTAGAAGCTGTCAAATCCTCTGTACGTAGGCGTATATTCCTTTCTGAAATAGCCAAGGTGCCACTGAAAAGAGAGATAAATATATTTCTGTATTATACTCAAGTAGAAATAGGTTTATGGGTAAATATTTGCGATGAAAATAAATTGCAACCGCAGTGATATTAAAATGTGTAAAACTACAGAACTTGATGGTCCTCAAAATTACGCAATTTTATTCGAGTATTAAAAGAACAAAATAATGTTTACTACCAGGGTGTTTGAGCTAAATTCAGCCAAGACTTAAAACTGATGGTGCACCCTAGGCATGTTGAATCAATGAAGTATTGTCCCCAGTCCTATTGAGCAGTGATGTACATACTTTGACGTACCAGTTAATTAATAACTGGTAAGTCAATTAATTAATTAGTCGCCGCCAACTAGACAGCTAGTCAAAGCAACCAAGCTGCTTTATCAATAGGCCGCACCTTACAAAATCATCGCCCAAATCTCCGACGTGACCAACAAAGTGGAACTCTCACAACCCCTTCAATATATTAATAATAATAATAATAAATAATAATAATAAATTGTATTTCTCTATCACATCCATGATAGAAGGAGAGCGAGGAAAAAAGCTGCATAAATGCAGCTTGACGAGTCCTCGGCCCCTCCCTACACTCAGAAGCAGTGGCAGCTCACAGAGAACACAAAGTAAAAAAATGAAAGCCGTTTACAACTCCCTGTAACGCCGAATTAGAGCGCAGCTCTTGAGGAGGAGTAGGGAAGGGTACTGAGGGAGGGTATACCCTTCCTCCCTCCTCCTCACCTCCTCATCCTGCCTGCTACTCCTTCCTCCGAGTGGCGTCGGCGTCGACGTCGGCGTAACGTGAGGTCACGTGACCCTCGTGACGTCGCGTGACCCTCGTGATCTCACAGGGGTCACGTGACCTCACGGGGGTCACGTGACCTCAGGGCGGTCACGTGACCCACCTCAGGAGGCCACGTGACCCCCTGAGGCCACGTGACCCCCGTGACGTTTCCGCATGGTGACGTTTCGGCACCGTGCCGAAACGTCCTCGCGGACGTTTCGGCATGGTGACGCGGATGGTACTGAAACGTTAAGGGCGGTCACGTGACCTCAGGGGGTCGCGTGACCCCGCGAGGACGTTTCGGCATGGTGCCGAAACGTCACAATGCCGGAACGTCACCGCGGTTACGCCGACGGCGACGGCGACGCCGCTCAAGCCGGAAACGGGCGCCTAAGAGCTGCGCTCTAAAAAGAAGAAGATATAAAAAAGGTACAAGCTGAGTTAACAAAAAAACCGAAATGTATCAGACCGACCATTCAAAATATTACATTTCAGAATAGAGCAAATTGAACTCTAAGAATTCAATAAAAAGTTCTGATTATCACAACAAAAGCGCACATATTCAGGGATATAGAGAGCATAATTAAGCACAGTTATATAAAGTATGATAAATTATAAGCTTATGGTGAACAGACATGATAACTATACATACGTCAGGACACTAAAACATTGCTCGATCAAAGTCATCAAAATAGACGCTTAGAAAAGGATCGGATTTATTTCGGTGTTGATGACAGTAGTTCCATATTTTCAGTGTTCAGAGAATTAAGTAGGTTGGGTAATACATTCGATAACATCTGCTCACCGTAAGTAGTTCTGCAATTTGGCGTTTTCGTGTTTTCTGTGCTGCGAGTTGAATATATTGGCAATCTCCTCGTCAAAGATGTCAAACCTCAACAGACATTGTTCACGTCAGCCGCATGAAACTGTACCCCCCATTCACACCATAGCACCAATCTTCATCCCCCTCAATGGCTGCACCCTTCCGTTGAGACTACCTACGCTTCCCCTCGGGCAATTGCTACGAGGAAGAAGGCGGCGGGCTATCTTGGCGCCACGGGCACGAGCCACCGGCTCGTTCCGGTGGCGATCAGTTTCGAATTAAAAGCCGAACCGCAAACGGACGTCTCTTTGGTTGGTCCCAGAACAACGCAACAATATATATATATATATATATATATATATATATATATATATATATATATATATATATATATATATATATATATATATATATATATATATATATATTGATACATAGACGACGACGAAGAGCGCGACAGGCGATCGGCCGGGGCTCGTGCACACAGGCGCTGCAGCGGGCAGTTTTGAATTAAAACTATCATTCGGAGGGCACCCCGTTCCCACTGCTCCTTCTAGCAAGCACCGTAACATACTTGGTGGAGGTGCGGGGGTCTCCTCGTCCAAGCCATCTACAGCTGTGCCATCACGCATCTTCGAAGCAATCGGGTGCTTACACCGCCTTCCATGGCACAAGGTGAGCAAGCGGCGGCTCCAGCCATCCGTACTGGCTCCATGCCTTACCGTCAGCGTGATCCTCCCACCTTCGCTGGCTTCGGAAGCGACGATGTCGACGAATGGCTTCGCACATTCGAACGAGTCAGTGTGCATAACGCTTGGGACAACACGCTTAAACTTGCCAATGTCGTCTTCTACCTCCGCGACACGGCGAAAGTGTGGTTTGACAATCATGAAGAACAGATCGCGTCATGGGATGCCTTTAAGACTCGGCTATCAGACGTCTTCGGTTGTCCCGTGAGCCGCAAGGAGAACGCCACCCAGCGACTCGCAACGAGAGCCCAATCTACGGGTGAGTCCATCACCACCTACATTGAGGACATTCTGGCGCTTTGCAAACGTGTGAACCCCACCATGCCTGAAAAGGAAAAGGTCGAAAACATCATGAAAGGAATTGCCGAAGACGCCTTCGCAGTGTTGATTTCACGAAATCCAACAACCGTGGCCCAACTTCAGGAAGAGTGCCAACGCTGGGAAGGCCACAGAAGCAGGCGCATTGCCTCCCCCTCTACCATCTCTCGGCTTCAGAACTGCGTCGCGTCGTCCGGACCACCCTTGACAGGCGACATCAAGAACCTTATTCGGCAGATCATCAAAGAAGAACTCGCCGTTCTCCTTACACCCTCCCGCCGAGACCTCCAAAGCGAACCCGTTGACCTTTCACCCGAAGGCATACGAACCCTAATTCGGAACGAGTTGGCACAGTCACCACCATCCACACAAGAAACTGTCTGCGCAGCCTCACCAGCGCATGCTTACGGCACACCAGCTTTTTTCCAGCCGACTACAACCCCAGATTCGTCCAAAACTCCGAGAGACCATGGTCCCGGCAGTTCCCTTCCCCGCCGGCCACCAGACGACCCACCTGTTTCTACTGTGGCATACCGGGTCACATAGCGAGATTCTGTCGCCGTTGCATCGCGGATACTTCCCGGGCATACAATTCTCGAGCCTTCCCACAGTACAGAGATTATCATCCCGACAGTTATCATCATGACGCAGAAGAACACCTACTAAGTAACCCACGGCGTTCAGTTTCCCCTTCATATCGCGCCCGTGCAAACCGAAGCCCCTCACCTGCAGGATACCGGCGACGTTCTCCGATGCGGGTTGACCAAACGCTGCCAAAATCATTTCACGATGGGGAAAACTAAAGGAAGCAGCTAAAGGGGGTACGGCTGCTCCTTCACCTCCTCGACATCCCCCACCGACTACGTCCTCTTCAAACTTATTAGACATAATCATTAAGAAGGTACGCTTCACAGCACTTGTCGACACGGGAGCGTCCATTTCTATAATTTCTGACCATGTCCGGAAACGATTGCGACTTGTTTGTACACCCTGGGAACACGGTAGTCTTCGTAGCGCGAACACAGCACTGATTTATCCCCTCGGCTTTAGTTTCTGTCGAGATTATAATTCAAAATGAACCTCATCGTCACATTTTCGCAGTTCTACCGAGTTGCTCACACGACATTATTTTAGGCTGGGACTTTTTAGTGACTCGACGTGCGCTTATTGACTGTGGGACGAAATCGCTATACCTTAGCAAAGTTACTCCTGGCGTTGAACCTCTTTCATACAATCGTGTTTCTTTCCGTGCAACAAATACCACTCGAATTTCACCCTTCACTGCAGCGCTTATTCAGTTAACTGCAGACCTTCCAGACTCTGATTATTTACTTGAACCGAACTTAGAAGTTTTCTTTCAGAAAGGTCTCGCGCTACCCTTTGCTCTCACGCGATCGCGTTCTTGCGTATGTACTGTTCTCCTAGCAAATACTACTAACATCTGCCAAATTCTTCCGGCTGGTTCATGCATTGCTACAACGACGATTCACGACGTTATATACATCAATGCTGTTAGCGATACCTGCTTGACGTCCAATGCACCTTCGATTTCCGACTCCATGGATGCCCACAAATTGCTTCGCCACACCATTAACGCCAATTTACCTGAGTCACAACATGAAGCCTTGCATAAGCTACTGTGCTCTTTTCTTGATATCTTTGACTTTCAATCTAATCCCCTGACACAAACGTCAATTGTTCAACATACCATTGCAACGGGAGACCACCGGCCTTTACGCAGTCGTCCATATCGTGTTTCTGCCAAAGAACGCGAAGTTATACAAAATCATGTGAGTGACATGTTACGCAAAAATATCATCCAGGATTCATCCAGTCCCTGGTCATCTCCCGTGGTACTGGTTAAAAAGAAGGACAACACCTGGAGATTCTGTGTTGATTACAGGCGCCTCAACAAAATAACCAAGAAAGACGTTTACCCTCTTCCACGAATAGATGACGCCCTTGATAGCCTACACGATGCCAACTACTTTTCTTCGATCGATATGCGTTCAGGGTATTGGCAAATCAGCGTAGACGAAAAAGATCGCGATAAGACAGCTTTCGTTACTCCTGATGGCCTTTACGAGTTCCGTGTTATGCCCTTCGGATTGTGTAACGCTCCTGCTACCTTCGAGCGAATGATGGATTCTTTGCTCCGAGGCTTGCGTTGGACAACTTGTTTATGCTATTTAGATGACGTTATAATATTCTCGTCCACTTTTGACACACACTTGTCTCGCCTGACGGCTGTGCTGAAAATATTTCGCGACGCTGGCCTTCAGTTGAACTCTAAGAAGTGCGTATTTGGAAACACTGAAATTAAGATTCTCGGCCACGTGGTCAGCCGCCAGGGCATATCCCCTGATCCCGAGAAATTAACTGCAGTTTCCCAGTTCCCCCCTCCAACGAATCAAAAAGCTTTACGCTCTTTTCTCGGGCTATGCTCCTATTTCCGACGGTTCATTCGTGGCTTCGCTGAAATATCAGCCCCCCTGCACCACCTTCTGAAAAAGGACGTCGCTTTCAATTGGTCTCAATGCGAACAACGTGCATTTCATGCTCTCAAAACCGCGCTTACAACACAACCCGTTTTGGCCCATTTCAATCCCTCGCTTGAAGTGGAAATACACACCGATGCTAGTGGATACGGTCTTGGTGCTGTCCTCATTCAAAAACACGAAGGCAAAGAACATGTCGTTGCCTATGCGAGCCGTGCTTTATCTAAACCTGAAATGAATTATGCAATAACAGAAAAAGAATGTCTCGCGATTATTTGGGCAATTGCTAAGTTTAGACCATACGTATTTGGACGCCCCTTTAAGGTCATTACAGATCACCATGCCTTATGCTGGTTATCCAACCTAAAAGATCCCTCCGGAAGGCTCGGCAGATGGGCCCTTAAACTTCAAGAATACGATGTATCTATATTTTATAAATCTGGTAGAAAACATGAAGCGCCTGATTGCTTGTCTAGAAATCCGGTATCTTCAGACCCATCACTCTCTGTTACGCCCATCAATGTAATCGCTTTGACATCAAGCTTAGACTTTGCTGTAGAACAGCAAAAAGACAAGTCCCTCCGCCAAGTATTTCAGTGTTTACAAAAGTGTCCTCAGACACGTAATGAAAAACGCCTTACCAATATCTACACCTTGGAACATGGAATATTATACCGCCGGAACTATGACCCCCAAGGTGCGCCACTCCTCTATGTTGTTCCTAAGCATCTCCGTGGCGACATATTGCGTTCTCTCCATGATGATCCCACAGCTGGACACATGGGGTTCTTCAAGACATACATGCGTGTCCGACACACTTTCTACTGGCAGGGCATGTACCGTGATATTTTCAAATACGTTGCATCATGTCTACAGTGTCAACGCCGCAAACGACCCACCACCGCGCCCGCCGGACGCCTACATCCTCTTCACCCTCCCCATTATCCATTTGAACGCGTGGGGATTGACCTTTTAGGTCCACTTCCTGTAACGCAATCAGGCAACAGGTGGGTTATTGTCGCAATTGACCACTTGTCGCGCTATGCCGAGACGTCACCATTGCCTACCTCCAATGCTGAAGATGTCGCCGCTTTCCTTCTGAAACAAGTTTTTCTACGGCACGGACCTCCTCGGCATCTAATCAGCGACCGAGGCACAGTCTTCCTGTCCTGAAGTGGTTCAACAGTTGTTAGCCCTCTGTGGAACTGTACATAGACCTACTACAGCTTACCATCCCCAGACGAACGGTCTAGTAGAACGCTTCAATCGCACAATAGCAGACATGATCTCCATGTACGTCCAGTCCGATCATCAGAACTGGGACAGTGTACTTCCCTTCGTGACTTATGCCTACAACACTGCTCTCCAAGACACACACGGCTACACTCCATTTTTTTCTTCTACACAATCGGTCCCCAACCACACTACTCGACGCGTTACTTCTTTACAACCATAATGAACAGCTAGAGGACACTGTCGCCCGCCTCGTCTGCCGTGCCGAAGAGGCGCGACAGCTCGCCCGCCTACGCACAATGGCCTCACAGCAGCGCCAATGTCAACGTTACAACGAGACACATCGACCGGCGTCTTACACCGTCGGTGACCTTGTGTGGCTCTGGACGCCACGTCGGCAACAGGGCAAAGCCACCAAGTTCCTCCACCGGTACGCCGGCCCATACCGCATCACTGCCAAGCTGTCGGACCTCACCTACCAGGTACAGCTCCTCCACCCAACACCTGACCGACGGACACCTTCGAAGGACACCGTTCACATAACCCGCCTCAAACCCTACCATCATCCGCATCAAACCCTCGCCCTAGAACACCGCTCCTCTCCACCAAACTTCCCTCTTCACTATACGGTCGAGACGACCGCCAAAGACGGAGGGGTAATGATACATAGACGACGACGAAGAGCGCGACAGGCGATCGGCCGGGGCTCGTGCACACAGGCGCTGCAGCGGGCAGTTTTGAATTAAAACTATCATTCGGAGGGCACCCCGTTCCCACTGCTCCTTCTAGCAAGCACCGTAACAATATATATATATATATATATATATATATATATATATTATATATATAATTTGGTACTTCTGCACTTTATTTTCATTTTCTTGCGTCCGCACCTTTTTATTTTATTTTTTAAATATTAAATGAATCATCTTGCTAGCGGAACAAATCGACCAGCGACAGACGTGCGCTTCGATAACCATAGGCAATTGCTTGCAAATAGCAAACATGACGTAGGGTTAACATGGCACAACAACGAAGACCATGGGAAGGAACGAACAACACATCACACATTTTTACGGCTTTCTGTGTTGTTACTGTGTTGTTCGTTCCTCTCTTAGTCTTCATTGTCTCGGGCTATTGCGTTTAGATTATGTTTGACTTTCACCAACGAGCCCAGCTTTCAATTTTATTACTTTATTCCGCTTAGCACTATTTTACTAGAGGATGCCTATAGTTCTGTTTCGTTCTTCAGTGTGGGCGAAGACTTCTGCATGTATTAGGTTGAAAAAAAAGCTCGAGGTACACCTAAGCACTTCTTATGAGTTGCGAATGCAAAAGCATGCAAGCCGCTCGCCCGCTTCCATTTTTCGTCTGCTGCGTACTTTTCGTCGCCGGTCAGCGCGCGAGCTCCCCTGGTGATCTTGGACGCCCCGTGTTAACGTCGCGCTGATGGACACACAGCGCCATGGGGTGAGTGGTCGTGTAAACTGACGAGAGCAGCGGCCAGTGGGAGCCCCGTCGACGCTTGCCAGCCAATGGAACCGAAGGAAACTAGGTGCCGTTTTCGTGCTTCAAACTGATGACGTCAGCTCGCTCCATGAGACAGTTAATGCTTTCGCATTAATAAACTATAGCGACGGGACGGTGCAAATGGTTTTTCCAGCACCCAGTGGGAACTTTTTTAGGGTTGTTAACAAACGCTGCTGAACAACAAAGTAGAGATATTTATTTTCATTTTTATTATATAGAAAGCGATGATTCCCGGGTAGCGGAAGTAACATGTATGCTCGGGTATCAAACTGTATTAGCCGCGAGATGTTGTGGTGGCGCCCTCCTACGGTGTCCTCTCGTGACGTCACTACCTCGCCAACAACAAGAGATGGTGTTTATAATTAGCATGGCGGAAGCTCGAAATCGTTTCGCTCTCAAAGCAACACTGCCAACACCGTCGAGATTAAAATTCTTACATTCCTCTTATTTCCGTCGATGGGAAATCCTTTGCTGACGACATAGTCAGCATTTGGCCAATCGTGGCAGGCCGACCAGAGCGGCGCTTTTGATCGCGCACGTCGCCAATAATGTAAGCGGATGTTGTAAACAAGCGTTGGAGCTAGAAACGTGTGCAACTTTAGACTAATTAGAATTATTAAGACGTTTCTAATTTCCTTTAATTCCACGTTGTTGGATATCTGGGACTACTTTAAACCGTTTATTATGAAACGACTGTCTAGCATTTCAATTAAACAAATTATTGGAAAAACCGAAATAAACCGGTTTTTAGGAACGCGTAACCGGTAACCGAAACCGCAATAATTGAAACCGTAAAAACCGAAACGAAACCGTTATCAACAGGAAGCGGTAACCGTAACCGTAACCGAAACGTTATATTTTTCGGTTTGAGTCCCTGATTTCAATACCCCGCTTGAGGGTCAAAATTCCCACGTGACAACTCTCTAGAAAACTGCTAGGTTAGTGTCATATATTAATAAATATGCTACCCTGACGTCAGCGGCATGACATCATCGCCCTAATAGCGGCGACTATATAAGAGTGTAGGCAACGAATAAACGCTCTTCTTGTTCGATTCGCTCCGACATGAGTCTGGTCTCCCTATCTGGGTCACGATAGAACAGTTGGTGCCCTTGGTCACTCGGGATTAGTATGTTTCGCGCGCTTTCTTTAAGAACCCCAAAATTTAGACCCACGAATGGAACATTGACGGAAACAGCAACATAGAATGTTTCTCAACAAGCTCTACTCCTTTTTGAAATTAAGATCTTAAGCAAAAATAATATTTAGAATATTAGGTCAGTGTTAATTAGCCAGTTTGGTTCATTGCAAACATCATACTGAATTGCTCACTAGGACTGTGCTGTGCTGGATGTAATACGTTTAGGTAGCGACAATACTGGGCACGAGTTGGGTTTTAGTTACGCTCTGACGAGCCTGTTAGGATCTTAAAAGTTACTCAGAAGTAGTCATCTTGTTAATATTTGCCAGTGCTGGCTAATACACCTTAAAAGAGATTTCAGAATAAAGATACTGTGATAAACGTATTTTAAGTAAAAAATGCAGCTATTTAGATACATTTGTCTTTACATAACTATATATCTCTCCGTGAACTACACTTAAAGTACCGGCCAAAACGTTTACCATAATAAAGATACATAGAGAGATACATTTTCCCGAATGGCGGTAGCAGCGGAGAGCTGCAGTTCGCGCCATGTTTAAATGGTAGGAATTATGTTCCTCTATTCGTGTATCTTAATGAGCCTCCCCTCACTTCGAGCTCTTTATATATATATATACAACAACCTTCCCAAACGCGGCTCAAGACAATCATTATCGCTTTTCGTGAACCCCGTAGGTACTTAAGTAGACGATTAGTTACCATTCTTGACAAAAGGAGTTTACACAAAATGAAGAGTGTTTGCCGCCAGGGTGACAGGCCATGCCGGAAAAACCCACTCATTTTGGGCACTATCGTCCTTAGAGCTCCCGCGTCAACCAGGTTGCGGAGAATGAACAACAGAGTCGGGCCTGTCACCACTCACTGACACTCAACCCAGTCTGCATGAAACCTGCCGCGACATAAGACAAAGAGAAGCCCCACCAACAAGTCCTTTACTTTCCATGATTTGTAGCTTCCTACTCGCCTCTCGCGTCCTTTACAGCCTTCACCGCGCTGAAGTGGAGAAGCTTAAGGGCCTTGCGGGAGGAGCTTAGCGTGTTATTTTATTAAGTAAATTTTCCTTGAGTAACTTTTTGTTGTTTCCTTCTTGTTTTTTTTATTTTGTTGTTATCAGCTTTTGGGCTTGCTCCTGTAAAGGGGATTATGTTGCATATTTCTAATATAAAGTTTTCGATCCCAGGTGGTAAAAACGTGGTTCTGAAATTATCGTTGAAACTGGACAATTAATTTTCGATAATAATGTAAAACGATTCATAAGCCAAGCAGATTATCGCGATACAGGAAATTCATTGTACATGTATTTGCATAGTGGAAACACTTTGTTAAAATGAACCTCAATACAGACATACATATACTCCCGAATATCTCCAAGATATTCGGGAGTATTCGGAAGTCCACGATAGGTTTGGCTCGCGACACTGGCCTGCAATTCACAGTATAGTATATAAGATTACGTTAGCCGTTACTCTCCACTTGCAATGAAAATTAGTCGGGATTTTGTCTCTTGGAACATCCAGCGCTCAATCAGGAGGTCGCTGTATTCTACAAGTTTTAGTAAACAAAAGTATTATAAACTCGCTCTTTTAAAGTTTAATTTCTTCCAAAGTTCCCAACCGCAGCTTATCGCTGCCAATTACTGGTGTAAAATGACACAAAACAATCATTTGTTACATTTGGAAGTAATGGTGACTATTTCCGTTTCATTTTCAGGACAGAAGCGAGTATCACTAGGGCGTTATATTTATACGAAATAACTAGTAACACCATTTCGTTACTCATTTTAGGTAGCATAAACAAAACGAATTTGGCGGAGGTTAGCTCAAACATACTGTATACGCATTAACCCTCTAAGATATCAAGCGAGTACCAACTATAAACAAAAAATAGGTATTAACAATATTTTATTTCGCTGCGCGCCTGTGTAAAAAAAAGATTGCGGTGGCTCAGCTCGGCTATGCGAGGATATACGTAGCGTAAGCTTATGCGCACAAAACGAGAGGCGCTATCAAGCGACTCCGGTGCAGCGTCAGACTTGGCTACTGCGCAACGGAGGCGGACAGCTGAGCACGCGGCGGCGCCAGTGCGTCTGCCGCGGTTCTGAAGTCTCGAATGCGAAGACCGGCGTTGCGCGCGCGGTGGCGCGGAGCCCGCGGCGGTGGCGGCTCCGCCCCGCCAGCTGTGCGCCGTGTGACGTCACTGCTCCTCGCGCTAGCGCAGACCGGCGAGGCGCGCGTGGTGGTGGCGGAGCCCCCGGCGACGGCGGCTCCGCCCCGCCAGCTGTCCGCCGTGTGACGTCACTGCTCCTCGCGCTTGCGCAGCATCGGAGCACGGTTCATTATGAGAGCCACGCGAAACTGCTCAACCTCGGCCAGTGTAGCTAACGCTACAAAATAGGTGACCTTAATCAGCTTCTCCGCTTATAGACTTGCCCATAAAGTCATCGCAGAAGCAAGTATGGTTGAGTTTGTCCATTTCGCTCGAACATTGTCGGGTTTTGCCTAGTGGTGAGGCGCGCGCTGGCCGTGCTGTGATCTGACAAATGCGGGCTGTGGATTGCATAGGGATGGAGGCTTCCTGTTTAATATCTCTGGCAGGCTTTCAAAAGGGTATCGTTCCAAACTCCGTTTTTGTAAATGAAGTCTGCGTGTAGATTAATTTCGGTAATGACCTCAGATCGTATATGCACAATCAGCTAAACGCAGGATATTGACATCCTGATAGTAATTATATTGTGATAGGTTTTCTTCTGCCCTTTATTTCTTTATTTGGTGTAGGTGTCGGCAAGACTAGCCAGGTTCATCTTCGACAAGACAGATATGAGCATGAATTTATTAAAACGATAATGCCCAGCAGCAAAGGTCAGACGAATTGATTGATCTGAACACTAGAGTTGAACAGTAGCTAAGTTTCTAGAGCGTCTTAGATACTCAAGTATTTCACGAAACAGCTCAAATATAAATTCGTGTTTTGCATGCCTTACATAAATTTTGACAGAAGAATGTTTTCTTGGGTAAAAAGACAAACCTGCGCTTAGAAGTCAATAAAAACTGTTTTTGCGGAAAGAACACATTTATCAATCAAACAGTAGTTAATAAAATTTAACATTCAATACAAAAAAAAAAAAAAACAGGTCGCGTTTTTTTTTTTTCTAATAGTATAGAGAAAGGCAAAGCCATTGCATTCGGAGGAGTTCGACTTCTATTTGGGACTCCAGGTTCGCCAGAGAATCAGCTTGGGCCCGCGCGACGTGGAAGGTTCCAGTATTGTTCTCTAAGGTATTTGGTAAAACTATTATGAGAAACGTGCATATTGCGCGCAGCCTGTTATAAGTGAGTGATCGGGGGGGGGGGGGGGGGGACATGGGAGTTGCAGCTACGCTGCAAATAGAGTTCGACCGTGTCCAGCACGGTGCTCTTTAGATGTCTAAAGGAGTGTAAACGTGGGGGTTGTAATTTACGAAGGTGTTAAAGTGGCCTATAAAGATTGCATCACAAAGCTCGTCGTGAACAATGAAGTGACAGAATATTGATGTACGAACGTTCGTAAGGCGAAATGTTGTATGTCGCCGCTTTTATTTAATTTGTGTTTGGAGCTTTTTTTTGTCTAAGTTTTTTGAGCTTTGAGGATTGCTGGGGCTTTCGACTTGAAAATGCCCAGAAAAAATATTACGAGTTATGCTGATGATATTGCAGTATTTTCCAGTCATAAGGAAATTATCAGTGGTACGGTCACTTTACGACTTTTTTTTTCTTACACTACCGGTGCAGCTATTAACACGGAAAAGTGCCGCGGGTTTCGGCACGGCGCGTGAGCCACAGAGTCTTCAGAGTATATACGAAGGAGTTAACAGGGATCGCGTACCTTGCGCATGCCTTGGTGTGTCTATAATTTGCTACCGCGAGAGGAAAACCTTTTTGGTCGGAACCCGCCATCGACCTCGACAGCCGCGCTTCTCGTTGGAAGCACATTGACTTATCCATCTTTGCAGGGGCGAAAGTTCGCAGCAATTCCTTTTCGTTATATTTAGTATCTTTTTCAGGCTATACACTGTGACCGGTTTTATGTTCAGAAGTTCCACCGTGTTTTTGCTTTGTTCACCAGGGCCTGTTTGCTCAAAGCTGGTAAACTCTAACCGCGGTTAGAATATACCCGAGTTTCCCTACAACTGGGGATTTTAGGTCACGTGGCCGGCAGAGTAGGGGCGATGGAGTAAAATAGTATTTTTATTCGACCACATGGCTGCTACGGGTGCCCCATCATGCTTGACAAATTTATTATTACGAAAATGCGTGATCCTCGTGTCACGGAAAGGACAATTTAACAGAGAATGCACAGTCGGAGTCGCCGCCAGCTTGCCCACCGCCCGAACTTTGGCTGCGATCAGCTAAGTGAAGCGGCTGAGCGATGGCGAGCGTGCTGTGGGAGCAGAGCAATGCTTGAATAGGTCACGTTAAGTTCGAGTAAGATCATGCATCACCCTCTGAAGTGAAGAACTAGTTTAAGTGAATGCGACAGTCAGCGGGACCTTCAAAAATATTATTTAGGTGAGTGCTGAGATTTTTCACGAGAAAGTTGGTACGAGATCGTAAAGCGATCAAAATGTCGTGTCACCGGGTCTTGTGTTGTATTTAACGCCCAGCCTTTTTTTTTTTATTACTGAAACTTACCTTGAGCCGCACTCGCATTGTATGGAAAGACGTTCCTCTCAAAAACAGTTCCTCTAATCGCGGCGTCTGGTTTATAGTACAGTTCGCCATGTATTGTATTTGAAGCGCACCCACAACACCGACGACCGACTTATAGCAGGTGACGGTTCCACAAAGGCAAGATATACACTAAAACTTTTATCAGAAGCAAAAATTAGTTATGTCAAAAGAAGATGCCCTCAATGATAATTGGAACCATCCCTCATAAGAAACCGATGCCGGCACGGTGTCTAACTGAACTTTTGTACTGTGGTCTGTGAGCTTGTAGAACCGGGAAATAAAACTTCTATTATGAAGAAAGTTTCCATGTTTCCTGTCGCTTATCTTTCTTCAATATCTGTGTTTGAATGACCAGATGTCTTGTTAGGTTTATAAAAATATATTTAATTATGTAGCAGACGACCACAGCAAATAGCAATCAAAAATGAGTCAGGCGACATCGGCGGTCATAATAGAACGACAACAAAAAATTGGACAGTGCATTAACAATTACAATTAATTCGGGCAGTTGGGGAGCGAGAATATTAAATCATAAGTAACTTCAGTCCTTCAGTAACAACCCAAACAAAAAGAAGATATGGGACATTTCCAGAACCTGGGGCCATTTAGGTGCACTGCCGAACAGTTGCCGCAGTGCAAATGCAAGAACAATATACAGATTATACAAGAAGCGTGACCAGCGCACACGTAAGTCCATCGTGTTCTGAATTTAAAAAGACATTTCATTGCTTCAGTGATATCCTATGAACAATCAAACCTAGAAACGTGAATATCGACATTGTATATTCAACAACAATTAACCCTCTGCTGGGACTGATATACCATTTTCAAGAACATACGTGAAATCAATGTTACAGCATCTGAAGAACATTTATTGCAGTATATGTACCAATTCTGCACAGAACTCGTAAAACAATGCTAGTGGTAGACCGAAAACTCAGGACCCTATATTAACGCATATTTCTAGAGAGCACAATGGCCGAGGCCAACTAAGGATAAATTGCCAACCTGGGTGTAAAAAAGTAAAAATTGCATGATCACATAGTCCACAGTTTCAGCAATGTTATCTGGCAGTTAATAAACGTTTAAAAAACGTTTCATGCGACGTTTTTGTTTATTGTGTTTTTCCCATGAATGTTCCATTGACATACTAGGTTGAAAGTGAACAACAAATCCCCTGTTTTGCTCGTGATTTGAGTAAGTAGTAGACGAAACTAATTGGCAATGACTTTATGTCATAGGATCTGGGTCAAACCACCATGCCCTGACGCCCCTCGCCGAAGCATTCCTTGATGTAATATGCGAGGACTCGCCAACCTTGTGCTGGTTGGATCTCACCTTAGGTGACACCTAAGAGTAGCTGAATGGTTTATAGACCTGACAGTGTGACGAAAAAAGGTGCTAAAGATTCGCTCATGGTGTAGGCACACTGTCGCTTCCGGTGATGCTCTAGAAGGCGAGGACAAATTTTGATACCAGGGGAATTGCTCAGTTCGTAAGAGTGTCCCACAAGATAGGCATGTTGCTATTTGTACAGCATTACTGCTGAGTACATTTATATAAATAACATTTTTATTTCAACCACAAAATCTCAGAGGTTGCTCGAAATATAAGTAAAGAAAAATGTCTTCCAGAGCGCACAGCAAGATTGTACGAGGCACAGCACTAGCAAACATAATTATTTTCAACGAGGTTGAACCATTATCACCCAAGCTGCCTTATTATGAAATAGGAGGGCATGCAATGACAAAACAGGTGGTAAAGCTGTATGTGATCATCCTATCAAAATAGAATGCAACAAATTGCCAATGGCTTTTATATGCCAACCGTATCAGGCTCTGAATACGTGGGTTAAAACACCACACATAGTACAACCTACCTGTTGCTAGTTTTACAAACTCAGGAAGAACGGCTCATACACTACCTTCATCTGGTTGTGAAGTTAACCACCCCTATAATGAAAACCTGCGCAAAAAATATAAATGCCAGTGAAACTATGAGATGTAATGTTTGAAGTTTTTCTATCAATGTTCAGAGTGCCACGTGGTTGACTGGATATGTGACCACTAATTTTATTAGATGTTAGTCGCATAGCTACCCAGCTGAATTCTAACCTGTAGCAGTGAAAGAAAGTTTACACACAATCGCCCACACAATGTGTTGAGCAATTGTGCAAGACCCAGTAAGAACGCCGTGCGCAGAGCTCAAGCCTGTACGTCAGTGCATCAACCAACCTAGCTACCAAACTTTGTCCTCAGCACCCTTATGTATGAACGATTCTCGGCAAACTATCGTCATATTGAACAGGATTATGAGCATCGAACAGTAAGCTCTTTTCGTCAATACTGACAAGAACGAAACCTGACTACTTCATGCACATGCATTTGTCGCAGTGATACCTTCAGGGGAAGAGAAGCACAGCCTTTGTCCCTCGGAAACTGGAGCAAGCCGGAGGTGCCACACGAAACTCCGCAACAGTAGACGGTGTAGCGAGCTCCAACTAATGTGCCGCACAACCGGCGTCGGTGCCAGGAGGCTGCACAACGATTTCTGTGGGAGACAGCGTGACAGTAGCAGCTCGAGGAAACGAATTTCCTGCTGGAGAAGGGGTCACCACAAATGGCGATGCAAGCTGCCACGGCCGCGATCGCAGCAGAAACTTCTGACGATGAGTTTTATTATCAGTCGAAAAAAAAACAACTAAATGTCCAAAAAACTTAAATTAGTGTGCTAACGCAGCGTGGAGAATTGGAAATTGAGTCGTTAAAACGGCAATTAGGAAAAAAGTAAGCATTGACATATGTTCTCATTTTTATCTTCAAGCGTATTGTCAAACACATGACAGAGCCAGCGCAGCTCCTAAGAAATAAAGTGCATTTGACTAGCAACTATCAAAATATTTCTGGATTAGGATCTGCTAACTAAAGCATGTACAGCTCATTGAAAAAAAAATATTTTGTCCCGGATTACAAATGACGAGGTGGAAGAAAACGAAATGAACTAAAAATTGTAACGGTTGCGAACTTGTGCCGGAAAAGGAAAAAAAAAGAACATACGTCGAGAAACCAATTTCGAGCGTCGACGGCGGCGGCATCAAGCGGGGCTAGGTTGACATAACAGCTGACTATCGCAAGAGGAGATATCAGGGAAGGAATTTGCAATACGGCGCTCGTTTACTATGCTCGGCATCTAGAATATTCGACCTAGAATGCTCGGGAAAGAGCTAGGGCGAGACTGACTTAACAAGGTCATTCTGGCCTGCTTATGTGTTATGCTCAAGTTAAGAGTATACGCGAATCTTGTAGATGAACGGAGAAGCTATTTTTTCGATATTGCACGTGGCCTTACTCCCCCTTTAAAAGCGCATTGCCCCGATACAATACAAAACGAAACAAAATAATGGTAAGCAAAAAGAAGTATTCCGAAAAACGGAAAGTCATCAGTGCTATCGAGCGTAGAACGGTTTCAGACTAACGACGTCAACCACCTCAGGTCGTCGTTGGCCTCGTGATGATCTTTGCATTTTGTTGGGCGCCACTTGGTAGTTGAGCTCCACGAGGTGACAAAGTACCTTGTACGGTCCCATGTATAATTTTAACGGTTTTTCGTATGCGCCGCGACGACGAATGGGTGTCCATATCCACACCCTGTCTTCAAGCCGGAAGTGAACGTCCCGATGACGAAGGTTTTAGCGGTCAGCATCGACACGCTCCTGGTCTTGCATCCGGAGTCGGGCGTGCAGGCGGACTTCTTCCCGTTAAGCAACCACCCGGGCGTCGTCGCAACAATCGTCAGCTGGGCCATGGGGCAAATCACGTACAGCATAGTCATTATTTTCCGACCATGTACCGGCTGGAAAGGTGCAACCCAAGTGGTATCTTGAACTGCTGTGTTGTAGGCAAACGTGGCGAATGTAAGACTTCATGTAATATTTAATCGTTTCATCAACCCGTTGGTCTCCTGGTGATATGCTGTGGTTTGACAGTCGTCTGTGTGGCTCAAATGCTGTATCTCCTCTGTCAGTTGCGCCATAAACGATGAGCCTCGGTACGGAATCAGGACTTGAGGAACGCCATGTTGGAGGACGATGGACTCGACGCTGAACTTGCATACTTCCACCGCGGTAACCCATGGTGCTGCATCTGTCTCGGCATACCGGGTGAGATAATTCGTTGTCACGATTATACAATGGTTTCCCAGCGTCGACGTTGGGAAAGGTCCCAGTAGATCCATTCCACTTTAATGGACCGGTGCAGTCGGGGGCGCGATCGGCGACAGGAGTCCTGCCATCTCCGTCGGCGGTTTCTATTGTCGCTGGCAATCATGGCACGACTGTGTGTAGAGGTGGACAGTCTTCGGGAGCTTAAGACAGTTGTACTTCTTCCAAATTCTTGCGATAGACGTCCAGTAGCCAAGGTTTCCAGATTTCGGGTCGTCGTGGCGGGTTTTGAAGATCTCTTCTCGAAGGCTTGCAGGGATTACCATGAGACACGTCAAGTTGCTGTTCCTGGAGCTCTTTTTGTAGAAAATATTTTGCTGGACGGCGAATGTTGGCCGAGCACACGAGAAAGCTCAGGCAATCGTATACCCTCGTCTTTCCAAGTTGTCGAGCAGTGCGCGCAGTTCAGGATTGTCCCGTTGGAGCGCTGCCATGACGTTAATACTCGCGGCGAAAATGAAGCGATCGTCGTCGTCGTCGTCGTCTTTGGTGCAGCCGGAAACTGACTCGACGGGGGCTCTGGACAGGCAGTTGACGTCGCTATGCTTTCTGCCTGACTTGTAGACCACAGTCACGTGAAATTCTTGCAGTCGTAGGCTCCATCGAGCGAGGCGTCCCTATGGGTCTTTCAAGCTCACTAACCACCATAGCAAATTTCGGTCGGTGACGACTCGAAGATGGCCCCCGTGTAACTATGGCCAGACTATCATGATGGCCTAGACAACGGCAAGACACTCTCTCTCGGACGTCGAGTAATTTCGTTCCGCGTTCGACAACCTCTCAGTAGCGTAGGCGATTACGCGCTCTGTACCCTCTTGTCGTTGGACCGGTATTGCGCCAAGCACTGTATTGCTGCCGTCTGTGTGGACTAATGTTTCGGCTGACTGGTCGAAGTGGTCAAGAATCAGTGGCGACTGGAGTCGTCGCTTTGACTCGGACGCTATGGATGTTGTTCTCCACATTCGAAATTCACGGCGTCTTTTGTGAGGTGCATTAGCGGCGTAGAAAGCTTGGCGAAATCCAGAACAAACCACCTCTAGAACGCGCACACCCAGGAACCTCCGAACGGCCTTTGTGTCAGCGGGTGGTGAAAACGCATCTACGGTGCGAGTCTTCTCATGGTCAAGACGAATACACTCGTTGATCACAACGTGGATAAGGAGCTACTGTTTGCCGTAGATCAACCAGAACTTCGTCGGCTAGAGGGTGAGTCCTGTGGTCCTGGCTGCTTGAAGAACGACTCGAAGGCGTTGAAAGCGCTCATCGAAGTTTTATTGAGAATACCAAGACGTCGTCAAGGTAAACGAGACAGCTTTGCCATTTGAGGTTTGCGAGTACGGCGTCGACGACACGCTGGGAATTTCTGGCATCGAGCACAGTCCGGAGAGCATCACCTTTAACTCGTATAGTACTTTAAGCGTGACGAAAACCGTCTTCTCCCGGTCCCGTTCGTCGAACTGGATCTGATCGTAGCCAGCCTTCAGGATTATCGACGAGAAGTATCGAGAGTGGCGCAGCCGGTCTAGTGTGTTGTCGATGCGAGCGAGTAGATACAGATCCTTCTCCGTCACCGCGTTGAGCCGCCAATAGTCTACGCAGAATCGAATCGTTCCGTCCGAAGTTTTCACCAGAAGGACTGGACAGGCCCAAGGGCAGTTGACGGCATGATGTTGCCTTTGTTGAGCATTTCTAGGACTTGTTCATGTATGGCCTCTTTTTCCTTTGAGGAGACCCGGTGCTGCGGCCGATGCACAGTGAGCGCGTGATCATTGGTAACGAAGCAATGTTTCGCATCTGTTCTATGGCGCACTTTCGACGTCGACGCAAAACAGTCACTGAATTCAGCGGGGAGGTCTCTGAGCTGTCGTCTTTCCGTGGCATTGAGCTTCGGACTAACGTCGAGCTTCGACGGCGGTGTACTGAAAGGCTGAGATGCGAGGGTTTATCGGAGATCGTGGCGATCTCGACGGCGTTCCGGATTTCCTCGACGTGGCTAACAGCGGCACATTTCCTGAGGCACTGCTCTTCATCTTGAAGGTTCGTCAAAAGGACATTAGTGCGCCCATCCTGCAGCTCTGTTGCGACGCATACTCCTCTTCCGAGATACAGTTGGAGATTGACTTCCAGATGAACTTCCCTGAAGGCGACTGTATCGGGCACGACTGGCACTAGACAACTCGACCGCGGAGGCAGGTTTTGGATTCCTCCGGGGAACACAAGCTTTTGCAGCGTTAACGTGTCTGCTCCAAGATTGATCACGGCACCGTATTCGCACAGGAAGTCTATGCCCAGGATGACGTCTTTCGCTCATACTTGAAGGGCGACGAACTTGGCTGGACAGGTCTCCCCGTGAGTTTCGACGCGAGCAGTCCACCTCCCAACAGGCGTGATGAGGTGTCCTCCGCTAGTGCGTATTTTCGGACCGTTCCAGGGCATCGAGACTTTGCGAAGGTGGCTAGGGTGCTTTCCCACCCAAAACGGAGTAATCTGCTCCGGTGTCCACAAGTGCTGACGCTTTTGGCCATCGATGACAACGTTGAGGATGTTGGGCACCGTTGCACAATCATCGTTTTGATGCTTGTCATCCCTAGAGTGGGGGCCCTCCGACGTACTTGAAGGATGTTTCCCACGCACGTCTTCGGCAACTCCTACTCCAGGGGTTGCCGTGCTTAGTATCCCCGGTCAGGTTGGGGAGACACATCTCTAGGCGGGACCTACGAAATGTTAACGCCTGTTGTCTTTGTTCACGGCGAACAATCCCCGGGAAGAAGAGGGTGCTGGTGACGGCCGACGATGCAGATACTCCTCGAAGTCTTGCGGTCGCTCTCCGCTCCTTGGGCGGAGGGTGGGGGGGGGGGCGTTTGGTGTAAACTTACGGAGTCCAAGCTGCCGGTAGGGACATCGCCGGTACATATGATCGGCTGCCCCGCACTGGTAACACAGCGGGCGTTGGTCGGCCGTTCGCCACACGTCGGTGTTTCTCGGAGAGGGCCGCTCTGGCCGGACGTACTAGACTTGTTCTTTCCGGCGTTGAGGATACTGTGGAGTTAACTTGTGCAGTCGGGATGACGCCTGGTATCGAAGGGTAGCGGGCCGCGGTCGTCGGGTCATGGCGGCGTAACTCAGCGTCGGCTCGTCTGGCGCCACCACGGTGACGGAAACCTCTGGTTGGAGCGCGCAATGAACTCCTTGGCGGACAGCCTCGGCGATGCAGCGGGATGCCGGAGGACTGGCGGCAAGCCGCAACTTTTGAAGCTCCTCCCGGACGACGTCGCGGATGATCTGGTGCAGGTTTCCCATACCGACACTGTCGACGTCAAAGCGAGATGCTGAGGAGGCGGTAACAGTCAATACTCCGGTGAGAATTTGACAACGACAGGCTCTGGCCGGCAGCGCTCGTTCGATGTTGGTTGCCTTGGTTACAGATTCTTCAACGGTCGTAAGATGTTGCAAATAAGTCTGCTGAAGATTTCGTACTTCAAGTCTTTCTTGTGAAAGCGCTACTTCTTCTCATAGGTGGCTTGCGGTTCGGGGCGTGCACTTAGGCGTAGCACATCTCCAACGAAGCTGGTTACGCTTTCGTTGGGTACCTTAATCTGTGTTTGAAGCAGATCCTCCGTTAGGAGCCGTCGCTTTTGACTCATAAATATCCGTTCAACTCGGCCACGCAGATGTCCCACAACGTGAACGAAGACTCGTGGTTCTCGCACCAGTGCCTCGCAGTATTTTCCGCCGAAAAGTATTGGTTCTGACGGTAATGCTCGGCAGTCCATCTGTTAAGGCAAGCCATGCCCTCGTGATGTTGGATCCAGTCCTTGACGTCCTCATAGATCTCACCATGGAAGGGCGTCAGCGTACGAGGGGCGATGGGCAGGTAAACGATAGGGAGGCAGCGGCGGGAGTCTCAGTTTGCAGGCTCTGCGATGTCATAGTTGGTTTCGTCGACTTCTTTCTCTGGGGATCAGGGATGAGTCAGAATTTCGGGGGTTGATCTTTGGTCCAGCGGCTTCCTTGGATCTCGGTTGCCTCCACGGACGGTCTTCTTGAGCCAGGAGCTGAGCTTGCGCTGCGAAGCCTCGGAGAGGTACACTCCATGGGCTGCGGTAGCCGCACATCCACCAGAAATGTATCCAATGACAGACGATGAGACAAACAAAAACAAAATGAACTAAATATTTTATGAGTGCGAACGTGTGACAGAAACGAGGAAGAATAACACACGCCGAGAAAGCAGCAGAGAGCGTTGCCACGTCAGCAGCAAGCAACGATACGTGGGCCTACCAGCTGGCTATCGCGAGAACAAATCATTAAATGAATAGGCAATACGGCGCGCGGCTCTTTATCGAGTATTTTCGTCATTTCGAATATTCGACCTTGAATGTTCGGGAAAGAGCTTTGGCGAGATTGACAAGGCAAGGTCATTCTGGTCTTCTTTCTTTTATGTTCGGGTTAAGAGTATACGCTAATCTTGTAGATGACCGGAGATGCTATCTTCTTGATGATGCACGCGGAAATATCAACATTGTATCACAGAGGATGGTAATTTGCAAAAAGCATTGTTTGACTACTTTGCATTATAGTGGCTACATTGCCATCACAATGCATTGGTACGCACGACCATGCAAAGCAGGAAGTGCAATGTATTCATATACTTACGCTCAACACATTAACTCCCTGATTATAGCGTCCCAAGCCTCATTGCTTTCTCCGCGTTCTGCGGCCACGGGCTCGAAGGCAACATCTCCGGGGAGGACAGTCCTCAGCATGCTGCAGGTGTGCACTTTGGCCAGGTTGTGGAGGACACAGCAGTTGACAGTGATTTGTCTGCATCTCTCTGGTAGCATTCTGAACTGAGCATGGGGGCACTGGAACCTGCTCTTGAGCTGGCCTACCGCCCTGCATAGTGTAATAATAACACAAAATGTGTTATCCTTTTCAAGTGGTTTATTAAAATCATCAAAAAGTTTGGCATGTGATGTCTAACATAGCTCCAGCCCATCGAGCACAGAGTATTATGAATAATATTTTTTATTTCTACTGGAATATTTGAGCACAGCATTTATATACTAACTTAAATATAATGAAACTGTTTTTCGGAAAAAGAAGTGAGACAATAGCAGCTTGAGATAAGCAGTATTTCACAGGATACGCTTGAAGATGTTTGTACTCAAACAGTCTAAAAACAAGACCAGTATAAGCCAATGCGTCTTTTTTCACTTCACAAGCATCGCTCTTTTACTCTGAGAATTGCTGTACATTTAATCAAAATGGAGTAACAGAGAAACTTTGCTGTGCCAATGTTTGAAAAGTATGAACAGCGAGTAAAACCTGCAGGCTAATAAACCCAGGCGTAAAGCACAAATTGGAAGGCTATGTCCCAGACAGGTTCTAACTACTATTCTGCAGTTCCAGCAGAAAAGAAAAATTAAATATAATAAATAAAGTATTTTTAAAAACTTAAAACACCAAACGCTATAGCAGTAGGTCATAGCCAGTAGTATAAACAATGCGTAGTAGATATACTTCTTCCTCTCCTTGCTTCTAAGCAGCCGTAGTCTACTATGCAAGAACATAAAAGTTTCAACAAACGTAAAACGCAGGCACAACCACATGAAAAGGTCTTGGTGCCTCAAGGCGCCTAAACACTTAACCGTCAAACCAGGACACATATCTGGCATTACCTTTTTCACGATGCTGCTCGTTGTGCTGTGCGATGCATTGTAGGCGACCTCCTCTGGCGATGACGGAGACAGGAAGGGCGTCGTCAGCATTGGGGAACTGTAGTAGACCGTTTCCTCAGCTCGCTACGCACCCGGATAGCGCTGCGTAATCCCCCACAAGACCTTGAACTATGCAGACAAGGCTGGCGGCGGGCATGCGCAGGTGCGGCGTTTTCTTCCGGTATACCGTAGCGGAGGAGAAAACGGTCTAGTACAATTCCCTTTTGGCTTGTAGGTGCAGCTGCTGTCTCCAAGCAGTAGGCCACCGTAAACGCCATCGGCCAACTTGCCTGACAATGAGCCCTCTGTGCATGTCCTAGAGTCGTGGGTGCTTCCAGGCCATTTTGCAACCACATGGCGCATACGGCAAGATGCGTCAACCATTAATTCAATATCGATAGATTGGTGCAAATAGCGGATGACATACACATCCTAGTGCACTTGTGGCGCCAGTATTCGAATGTGAGTTCCATCAACAGTATCCACAACATAAGGAAACCCACCGACTTCAAAGGAGGCGACTTGCAAGGCATGACCCTCGGCTGCACCTGGCCACCTGCATTGTAGATGAATTTGGGTCAGTCTGCAGGACTATGACATTAACAGCAATGATATTGCTGTAATGAGAGGCTTGTTAGAACTGTAGTGTGCAACACAAACCGTGTCTTTACAATGGAAGTGCTTAGTAGCCGCAAGACTAGCTCAGTAACACAAAGTACATTGTTGGAATTGCAGAAACCGGCTGTTCGTAAATGTCTTCTGTCCTACATTCTTTTGTGGCTCAGTTAGATTTGCACCTCTACCAATAAAAGGCACCAAAAAAGGTCATTTTGTACACTCCAGCTGGTTTGTTAAATTTGACTGCTCCGTTCATTGGTCTTCATGTTACGCTCAAAACCAGAGAAGAGATAACAAATATTGAGGGCTGAAGCAAATCTTCAAATGTTTCCTTGGGGAGGAACAAATACTCGTCGGGATCCATGCGCATGCAGATATTCAGGCTAGCAAGCCTCCAGCTTAGGAAACAAACACTTAAGGGTCATTGCGCAGGCGACGAACCGCAAATAAAAAGCAGAATAGGTGGGCGGAGAAGACCACTTTCAGCGAATTTAAGCTTCTCAGAAAACGCAATTCATGCACCAAAATTGCTATAGAAAGGGTTCTGACATAATAACGATTGGAATAAAGAAATCTAGGCCCAGTCTTTTTTCACGGAAAACTGGCGCACACACACGTGCCTAGTACCGGGATGCGCCAGGAGATGCTCCAGACCACTTACCCTATGAGGTCTCGAGCCCTATGCGCCAAGGCAAGAGTCTCCTACCTCAAAGTCAACGAATCAGTGGAGACGTAAACACAGATGGCGTCCCCTGAGGTAATGAGGAAATTCTCCGTGGCGCAGAACTTCAGGGCGGCAATCGCCTGCTGCTCTGCAGAGAGGGCGCGACTGCGACGCGCCGACCGCTTTTTGTCCAGGCGCAGTGTGCTGGCAAGAAACAGAATGCCCGCGCGACCGATTGGAAAGCGCTCCTGCAGTTCGTCCTCCAGGAACTCCTCCAAAGGGTTCAAGCGCTCCCGGAACACAAGCTGCCGTCCCATTATCACGACCGCGTACTAAGCGCACACTCGCTCTCTTCGAATTCGGCGTTGCGTCACAGTTGACATTGCGTCCCTTATATTTGCAAATCCGTCCGAAAATCAGTCGTCAGGCAGTCGGGTAGTCATTCGGCGGGCAAGTCGATAGGTCGGTTAGGCAAACGGGTGGGCAAAAATAAGAGAACAAAGAATTGATAAACTATTTCAGCCACCATACATTAGGAAATACCATTGCCAGATCCGAAAACAACGCTGCAAATTTATGCTGTGTTTCATGACACGGTAGATGCATCAAAATATTTATTATTTTTAAGTATATATATTTTTGTACATGAAAATAAAACGCTTTGATAAGTTGTTGGTTTTATTTTTTCTTAATAAAGACAAACCTAGCAAAAACGTTTCTTGAAAGGCGATTTCTTTGTTACCACCAGCAGGTGGCGGGAGCTACCGCCTAATACTAAAACATGAAACAATTGTGCATCTATGTTTTCTCAAACGCGGCTAGGTATTCGGAAAGACCTAGGTACGGAAATGCGGTCTACTCGTAACAGCGGTTCGAGTTAACCAGCTTCGACCAACCGGGCCCTAGAGATCGAATTCAGAATTCATGACGCTAGACGACCTTATTTACCGGGCTTATTGCGGATGGCTTCGGAGGTGTCATTTCGTCCATTAAGCAATTTTTTCGCGTTTCTATTTTTAATTGAGAGCCAAAGCACCCCTTCATCCGTTCGTTTATAAAAACAGCACTCTCGCCTCATTTGCTAACCTTCCTTGTTTCCTCTTATTGCGACGAAGCAAAAAGACTCGTGGGATTAATGGAGGAGGCCTCTGATGCAATTTGGCTTTTGAGCATATGTCTCTAGCGAACAAGAAAACGCTCACGTGCGATTCGGTGGTCATTTTGTTTCTAAAGCCAATATATCGAACAGTTTTCTGTGTTTATTGTTTTTGTAATGGCGGCCACGATGCGTTGAGCCGAGTTAAGCATGTGTGTTTGCCACCTTCCGTGATAACTCTCTCTTTTAAGTTACAGACCTAGACGTTAACGGTTAAGCGGTTCTGGCTCGACGCACGGGCCATTTCGCCTTCAGATTATACTAAGGCGTTAACTGGGATCGCGTACCTTGCACATGCCTCGGTGCGCGCTTAAATTGTTACCGCAAGAGCAAACTCTTTTTTCGGGGGTCGCCACCGACCTTGACAACCGCGCTTCTTGTTGGAAGCATCCTGATCCGTCAATCTTTGCAAGGTTGGTTGCATTTTTTGTTAGCAACCTGAGACTACTGAGCATAGATGTGTCTATTGTATGCATAGATTCCGTACTTTTGTGGGACGTGCTCCAGCGCAAACTAAAGAAAACGAAGCGTATTATTCCATGGAACATTCGTTTTGGAGAATGTAACGAACGGTAGATTTGTGGTATTTGGTATGTTTTTTTTAATGGGTATTTGTAGCATTCGGCTCTAACATGTGGTAGTACGATTTGCGTACCCCAATGACAACATAGTTATCTTCTTTTTTTCTGAAGCATGCAGTTTCAGTTGCTATTTTGTTGTTTTATGCGCGATCATAAGCCCGAATGGCTAGGTCTTTGTAATGCGGTTTCGGAAATTATAGCCTTTGCAGCTCTTTTTTAAGTTGAATTGACATGCCTTATTTGTGATGCTATTAATAAGACAGCTGCTATAGCTGTAGCGTTGAGGTAACACACCCGCTTCACACGCAGCGCACCTGAGATCGAAGCCTGAGGATACCGCGTCGGTGGGTAATCTATTTAAAGCGTTTGGAGATATCGATGACGTTCGCGACTAGATATAGCAACTATGGAAGCTATGTGCAGTGGTGGGACGAGTCTATAAAAGATATCGCTGCGATAAAATAAAAAAAGCTCTACACGGCGGAGTTTTTTATTCGACGAGGTTTGGGGGAATGAAAATGGCTACGTTTTGGTTCAATGCTGGTTTAAATATCGCAAGACATCTGTCTATTCGAATTTTCTGCTGCTTCCTAGACCTTCTAGGCTAGTTTCTTTCTGGACTGAGAATGGTTACCACTTTCTGTTCACGTTAAATACTTAAAAGTCACCTTGCCAATCATGTGTGTCTCGTAGCCCATGTCTTTGAAGAGCTGTGGCATAACTTTCAGGTTCAGCGGCAGTCCATATGGCTGGGCAGCATCAAGCACAAAATCTTGAAGGCCTAAAAAAAACAAATTTAAATCGCGAGCTTATTAAGATTTAGGTCCCTCGTATCTTCCAACATACCTGGGGCTCTAAGCTCGTTTATCACAAGGTTGGAGCCGGAAGTTTGCGGAGTGCGCCGATTGGACGCCGGTGACAAAAGCACGAAGTCATCGTCGCAATTGTCCCATAGGTGCGCTCCGTGAACTTCGGCCCAAACTTTGTGTTGGACGAGCTTAGAGCGCCTGGTGTTTGAGCGAAAATTTTAATAAATCCCCCCCGCCCCCCCCCCCCCCAAGAAAAAACAAGCTTTTTGGTTACAAACTGCGAGCCACGGTGGGTGTCAAGGATCGCAAAAAGCAATTTAATTCACAAACTCATTATCTTAGGCTTACTAATTATTTTTTTAATAAGTGAGAATTAAGAGTTGGTCCTAACTTGGCATCTGATCCACATTTTTTGTAAAAAAAACACATTAAATCAGTCATTTGCAAAATGATTTATTGCAAGTGCTTTGTTCTTCTGAATTCCGAAGACTCATCCAATTTCGACAGGCCAGGGCGGTTTTTCTTTCTTATCCGCCTTTTCGCAAGGCCAACCTTGCGCTTGTAACACAAGTGGTAAATATCAGACATGTACACATTACTAAAAAAGGTAGTTAAGTTAAGTTACTGAGTATCGACGCCAAAAGTAATTGGAGTAGAGTAGAAATTACGCATTCGTAATAGTAATTGAGTAAACTACTAACTACTGTAAAAAGTAGCGAGTTACTTTGAAGTTACTTTCGAAGTTACTTTTTTATTTTGTCGTAGCAAAATGAACAGCAGTTTGGATCAATGAAAAATCCTGCGAGCCTAAAATAAATGCAGTCTATTTATTGCTTGCGTTTTCCCCAAAATAGTTTATTCGCTCGCAGAAGCACTTGACTTTCAAAGTTCTTGATAGGAGAGTTTTCCCTTTTCCTTCTAACGACCCCAGCCAAGCTGTAGACAGACGTTCCACCGACGCGCTGGATGGAACGGCACCGTTGAATTTGAGAAACAGGCTGTGCAGGGTTGGGTAAGCGAGTGTCGGCATCTTAGGTGTCCATGACGAAACATGTGAGGTTTGCCTCGGGTAGAGGGTCTTTTATAACAAACTTTCCTCCTTTTTTTCTTTTTTCTTCGGCAAGTTGAGATTGTTATGACTGGCCCCTCTTTATTCCGACGACGTTCTGAGAGCACGCTGAGCGAGTGCACCTGACCGTCAAGGGTTCAAGTCTCCCGCCACGAAGATGAGATCATCCGGACAACTGCGCATCTCGTTGTAGTGCTAGTGCTACGCTACTGAAAAAAATTGTTTTGGTTTAGCAGAAGATGAACCGAAGTATACTTGCCGCTGGCGCCGAGTCCAACATAAGGATCTCCCAAGGGTAACTCGCAATCCTCGCCGGCGACTACAATATTCTGACGCGCCTGACACGCCTGACAAGTAAATCGTTTTTGACAAAAAGGAGGTCTTCCAGGCATGGAAGGTCGGAAGGACGCGAAGGATTACGTGAACAAGCATCGTCGCTCGTACAGTTGCAGCTGGAAGCGGGAACGTGCTCCCATGAACGTATTATCCGTTCCAGGGTTTGTGCGTGGGGGAGTCCGGCTTTGCAAAGGCGTATGCGCTGACGACGAGGCGACCATTGTAACAGGCGCCCAGCTGCGAGGTCATTCCAGTGGCACCTCCCATGGAACCTACCGCTTGAGTCAGAACTCACTAAAGACAGACAACACGAAAACAGCGACAGCCCCCGGAGTGTCTCCGTCCTTCATGGTTGCAGCTGGAAACGCAGCGCCTGCGTGCATTACCGGATTAGGTCAATACCCGACCATGGCTTGTTAAGAATCTCTGCCTGCGTTTGTGCGCGTCGGTGTTATGTTTTGGCTGCTCGTCTCCACCTTGGCCCAAGGACGTTTTCCCGAACAATGGGGTCCCTTGTTCGGGAATGCCACTTCATCTGCCGGCATCTTATTCATTTCTGCGCTCAAACGTTCGTGATGAGCAAACTTAACACTAGATTTCGAAAGTAGTTAGTAATTTGAGTAGAAGTTACCTGAAAAAAGTAGTTAAATAAAACTACTAATTACCCAAATCCAGTTGTAATTGAAAGTTACTAAGTTACTCGAAAAAGTAGTTAAACTACAGTAGTTTGAGTAGAGTAGTTGAACTACGTCCAAGTCTGGTAAATATAGATCATTAGCACGGTTACCATGGTCTCTGTCTTTCTTAAAAAAGCACTGACACCCTAAAAGTCGTGTTTTTGTGTGTTTGTCTAAAACGATGCATGTTGTGGTCATAGGCACACAAAAAATTCCACAACGCGAAAAACGTTTCTCCCGCACGCGCGCTACTTTTTTATATTTGGCCTTTTTTCTCTCCTTCTTTTCATCTCCTTGCTTTTTTTTGTTTGTGATGTCAAAAAATATGACATTTAGACGCTTTGTAAGTGACATTTCTATAATTATTATTAACGGCATTTGCGAAACATATTTTTTAACGCAATTGCGAACGCACTGCGGCCCTTCTTTTTGAAGTACCGAAAATCTGAGTCCGGTGTCATGTTGCCATCTGGTTTTTATCCTCCCTCGGAAAACATAGCGGCGTCCTGGCGCTGGCCACATGTAGCACAGAGGATGATCGGTGAGTCGGGGAGTCGTACAAAGTTCTCTCTTTTTTTTTTTTTTTTTGAGGCGCCCGATGATTTTTTCCGACTTCGAAAAGAAAATCGTCAAAGGGCGAAAACCTCAAGGCTTGGTGTCTGTGTACGGCAGTTTTGGTTGTGACTCCGCCGAGGCAGTCTTTCGAGCAGAACCTACGCGATGTTGCTCCTGAGGTCACTGACAAGTGTCTACTAAGCATTCTCTTCGACCTCACATTGTTTTGAAAAAATTTGAGGTGTGTGTTTGTGTGGGCTTTGGCCTGCGCTTTCTCGTACGCTGAAATGAAGTGAAGCAATGCATTGTACTGGAGTAAGTGGGATGTCTCTGTATGCTCTACACTCAGTTTTGAGTAAAACTGTTGCAGAGTTTTAGATGATAGTTTTTTTATCATCTACAGTCACTGGCGATATACCAACAAGAAATTCGCTATTGTATATATGGGAGATCGGCAGAGCCGCTAGCAGACATCTTAACCAGCTAGATTTGACCGTACATCTTAACGCTAAACATTGTTTGACGAATAGAGTTTACCTATATTACACCTTAGCTCACAAAGAACTAAGCAATTCCCTGAAAACGCAACAGAGATGTTCGTTTGGTACGGCAGCCTAATAACGCGGAGCTCTTTCGTGGGGGAAACAAAATGTAGGAAAATTCCAAGCATTTGAGATTTTACCATTGTGAATTGGATACAGTCCTGTCATAAGCGCGGCCCTTGATGGTGTGCAGAGCTGCTGGACGTAGTAGTTGTTGAGGATGACCCCGTCTCCAGCGAGAGCGTCCATGTTGGGAGTCGGAATTTGGGGAGATCCGTGGAAGCTAACATCGTCCCATCCCTGAAAATGTGCCGAAATGTCATCAAAAATATACAACTCGAATGGAAGTTAGTAGAAAAATGAGAATAACACTATTGTTGCTAGGTGCGTTTTCAGTCAGCGTTTATTAATCCTCTGCTGCGAAAGATTGCCCTAAATTGCATCAATATACAGCGTAATTTTATTTTTTTCAAAAAGCAATTTTTTGTTTCTACGCGGCTTTTACGCAACGACATAGCATCATGCTGGTGGCAAACTTTACTTGTTCATTACAAAAAGTACAAATGCCATGGGCCTTACGTTCATGACGTATGCTGCAGAAGTCGTTTTCAGCAGCATGGCCACCAGAAGTGCCGCTAAGGGGACGCCAGTACAAGCCTTATAAAAACGAACTTTTGCGTTTTGGAGAATAACAGAAAAAAATGACCATACGTCTTTATGGGGCGGAGGTACTACACCACTTTTAAGGATGCTGTGCTCAGTCATGAAAGGTAGTACCGTTATTACTATTAACCATTGTGTCATGGAGAGAAATATTTATTTCTCTCCGTGACACAATAAATATCTATTGGGCACATATTGGCGTTGGTAATACGCTTCACCGATACATGCGGCCAGAGTGCATATTGAAATATTATTACGAACGTTTGCGTGCACTTGCGGAAGCTTACGTTGAGTGAACTGTAACTTTTGCATTAAATGCAGTAATTTAGTTTTCGTCCATTGTAACATTCGTATCACTTATACACGGCTAACGCAACAGCAACCATAGCATCCGCCTGCACCATCACACATTCTTCGTTTTCTGTGACAAGACATATTGCCCTGTACAAGAAACGCGTAAAAAAAACCGACGATTATTTTCTCCAGGTATCAAGAATTATTTTATAACATATTTGTCATATTTCTCAGGTTTAACACTTTTTAAAGCAAGTTTTAGGATGTTATGAAGAAACAAGATGTATATATTACCCAAGACCTCAGAAAGGTCACGAGGCTGGAAATTTTGTTTTGTTTTGTCTATAGTATAGTATGTTATATATATAATTTCTAAAACATACCACTAAAGTGTGCGTTGTGGCTTCAGTTTGCTAAACATACGCAAGATACAAAAAAACGCTAAAGAACTGGAGAAGAAACGCAGGTTATAGTGATCTGAAGGTCAGCATAATTCGTTTGCGAAATTCCACATGCTAAAATCAGCGTGTTTTAGATCAGGATCATGGTACACTAGAGTTAATTTCTCAAAAGCCATTCTTTAGTCACTCCACAATCGACCTCCATAGCCTCGAATAAAGAGAGGCAACGATCAATTCAGCCGCTGACAGCGTAATAAAGGCAGAGGGATTCGACGGTTCCTGCTTCGCTATTCGTTCTTTGGCGTTCTTATCGGCTGATGCCGCAGTCTTATTGGCTGTGGAATGATAATAAAATGTTCGTGACTCGCCACGTTGGATGGATCGATGAATGCTAAAGGTTATGCCCCTTACACCGGCCGGTAGGTTTCGCCACTTAGCCTAGAAACCAAAAGGAACCAAACGCAAGATGCCTTCCCTTTCCCTCCTGCGTCCTGCGTTCCTTAAACAGTCGGCTAATATAACCCATGAGCCATAAGTGACGAACAGATGCATCATCTGCAGCGAGCCTGAAGATGCCCGCTGCATTCGGCTGGTGACCCTGAGAGTGCCAGACGACGCTGGACGGATTTTTTCCCTCATATTGAACTCTATAGTAAAAAAAGGCGGTACAAAATGAGACGTTTTAAGTTTAGCGTCATCTGTAAGCGAATCCTACAATGGGATTACCTTGGCACTTTGACGGATGGTGCAAGAACACGTCCACTTCATAAAATGTTCTGCCATTGATGGAAGCACGTCAAGGTAAGCAAATGCCCGGTTATTGTTTTTGTATTGGCAATCCGCCAAAATATAATGAAATTCTACACTTGCGTTTTTCTGTTGGCGTGCGATTGAGTTTGAAATCTCTTCTGTACCAAGATATGCTCTAAGTTCATTCGTCTGTTTTGTTTGCTAACCGTGGATAAAACTCTACTGCGTGACGTTTGATGGTTATGATGATATAATTGTTTAAATAAGATTATAAGTAAGGGGCAAAACCCAAAATTATTGGTATCGACAGGAGTATATTTATTTTTTATAGGTTCATTGTTTGCTTCAGAGCTATAATCATTTTTTTTATCTTTTGATACATAGAATGGTCCCGACATAAAAAAAGAAGAAGAGCTAGGGCTTCATGGTGCGAAATCGACAAAAAAGAACGAGCTTGAAAGTACTCATCAGCAGCCTCGGTCTATTCCATCTATTCGCGCTGCAGTCAGAGCCTTCGAGATACCTAATGATACATTTTACAGACGTGCAAGGAAACGCACCGAATGTAAAGGGCAAGCGCTTTATAAGGCTCAATTAGTATCCCAACCACACGTTTCTTTTTTCCAAGAGCTGGAAAAGGACTCATCGAGCATATGCTGTGTATGGAGATACCTCTTTTTCGGCTCACGTACAGGGATGTAGTATAGTGTACACCTACTTGAAACAAATTAAGCCGTTGGACAAACATTATCCAAAGTGAAGTACGTAAGGTGCTGACTCTTTGTTCCGTAAATAAGCCGGTAAAGAGAAACGTTCTTTAAACCGCGCGACGGGTGCAAAACATGACTGGCAGTGCCTGGTGCACAAAAAAGAAAGACTATGAAGAAAAGGACCGCCCGGTTTTGCGTGGATCCAGTGCATGGCGTGCGGCGAGTGGGCTCACAAACATTTTGAATGGGCCCACAGAGCATACGTCAAATATTCCAAGTGCAAATACAAAGCTTTACTTTTTCTTTCCAGCGGGTGTATTGTTTTGCCCCGCAGCTGCCTTGTTTTGTCCAGGGGTCGAGAAAAATGAGACATTTGCGAATTTTACAGCGAAGCTGTTTATTGCTAGGGTGCCGTGGATTTTTCGTGTGCAGCGACTAAACACTACGCTCGCGCCGCCGCACGCCCCGCACGCGCACGTCTTCCCCGTATGATAGCCTCCTATATAGACTTTTGCAAAAAGAGCTCTCTTGCCGCCGCCATTTTGCGAATCGAGCGACCCCTATCAGCCAGAAATTTCTGCCACCCGCCTAAGATGTAGAAACCCGGTCAGCGTGACTCCCCACCTGCATTGTGCATTCAGAGTTCGGCAGCTTTTCTTGAAAGTTTTACTTTATTTGCCTCTTCAGGGTACTTATCCTTTGTGTGTTACCTTCCACTGTGAGAACCAGGAAATTCCAGGGCTCGTAACCTGCTCAGCCTTCGCACGAAACGAGCGAAGAGAGCGAACGTCAAGCAGCCCGTGACGCGGGCAGTTCAACGTTCTTGAAGGATTATTTCCGATGAGATAATTTTCAAAAAGCCTTCCCGGCTATGTTCCGGGTCTTCGCGAAAAATAGCTGATAGGGTTGGGTCTGGAGTGTGGGGACGGAATGGAGAGGTCCGTTCATTTGCTTTGTTGCTGTGCAAAAAAGCAGCTCTCCTCTACGTGTGCCTTAAAACACGCCGGATTCCGTCGGATCGCCGTGATATGCTTTGTTATTTGAGACCTTTCTCAAATCCTGTTCGGATAACGCGGCACCATGGGGTACGTACAATATATGTTGTTCGATTGATGATACTCGTTGAATTTCATGTGAGCGGGGTAAATCCATGCAGTTCGAATATCCTGTGTGGTCAAAAATTTTCGACGGTTAAGACCTTTCTTGATTTACATGGCTGAGTGCATGGTGCCGCAAACAGGTCAACATAATATGAAACAAACATTCCAGTTGCATTTTCTGTCGCGCACTGATCCACCCAAAAAGCTATAATTTCTTTGTTTTTGTTCCCCAAAATAGTACTATGCATTCTTAAACACCCCAAGAAAGTATATTCGCCATAGAACACAAAATAAAAATAGAGCGTGGCAATTTAGCCTCTACCAGCGTCCGGAAGTGCGACTACGCAGGCTGCCACAGCCCACTGACTGAAAAACCCACAGCCCTGCGCAGTCGGGCAACACTGACGTACCCTCTCAAAACCAGGTACGCGCGCTGTAAATCGCTTTGTTCGAGACTGCCGCTGGAATGGTTTATACTGACAAAGCATGGCAGATCGTCACGAGAAGCGGCCGCCGAAATGCAAAAGGTGGAGCGGTAGAAAACGGATGAGAGGAGAGCCACGTGACTGGAATCCTGCTGCGGCGAGACGCCGAAGCACACTTCTCCTGAAGGAACAAGTGTGTTTCGGGACCTCGTGGCAGCAAAAGCTGCGGCTGGCGTCCAGGTTCTTCGAGAAATGACTATTGGATGCTCTGTGCAGCCAGATCCTCGCGTTCCAAATCTGCGTCCGGGCAGTCTATGGCTCCGTCATCAAACTGCCAGGCTTTGTGAGTATAGAGGAGGCTATGCTATTATAAAATATTCCAAGTAAATAACAAAAATAAAGCTTTGACGAACTGGCGTGCAAGTTGCTATTTTTTATTATTTTACTTTAGAACAGTTCCTGCTGCAGACGCCGGCACGTGTGCTACGTGCAACACCATTACCTGCTTTATCCTTGATGCTTTGGGCAATTTAGCGTAGGTATATTAAGCAGATTAGTCATCAATACGCACCCTTTTCAAAATCAGTAGGCTCTCGGTTATTTATTAAACGTTTCTCAAAGGTGCACCGTGTCGTGTGCTAAACAGCTTCGCTGTGTCGTGTGCTAAACAGCTTCGCTGGTCATTCACCTTCACAGAGTGGCATGGCTCATCATGTTTTATTATGAATAAATACGTTGTAATTCTACTATCTCGAGTCTCGTAATTTAACTGACCGCTATGTCAAGCCGCAAAAAAAACAAAAAAACTTTCGTGTGTTGTGCTTGGACTTTCAATAAAAATATATAAAAAGAACATCGATTTCAACATTTTTTGTTTCATTTTATCGGCCGTACCTTATAACATTTCTAGAATTCTTGATAACATGGTCATTTTCTAGAGTATCCCAACATGCGGTTTCTAAATTCAGTATACGCAGTTGCTTTCATATATACGCCAACTCATTGTCGATAAGCGAGACGGGTCACGCGAAAACTGTGGGCAACCAGAAGGCTATATCTGTTTCCCCATATAGGGGCTGCGTTCCAAAACTTATTTCATCTTACTCGAGGGTAAGGAGTTTGTACCTTGGCATTCGGAACCTACCAGCGTCCAGCGCTTTTCAATCTGCATTGCTAGGGGACACGACCCGCAGGAGTAACTAGGATCCATTTGGGTAAGAGCTATAACAATATCAGTCTGTTTCATTCCTTGTGTACCACGCTCTCGTAGCTACTGGCGCCGTTTTGATCTCGCGAATCATTTGCACGCATTCTCGCAGCAAACGAATGCGTAGATGAAGCCACGCGCTCGCTCCAGTTGCTTTGACAGCGTTGTACAATAATTATGAAACGGAGTATAAGTATGACCGGAGTAGTACCTACAAGCACGACCTCACTGATTTGAGCTACTCTTGCACTGCACGAGCACGAGCAACAAGTCGGTCCCTTCAAAATAAAAAAGAACTTGATCCTGAAATTCTCCTACGCTGAACGTTATTGTGAAACAGGAGCATGCGAAATTTCCGCAATATATTTTTACTAAATTGCCCAAGCACCAGAAAGCATGCTGTGAATGTAGTTACACGCGCAGCATTCCTGGCGTCTGCAGTATTAACTGTAACAGCCTAAAACAAAATTTATCTTGCACGCGTGGTAAACTGCTTAGTTTTTTTATTTACTTTAAATCTTTCATACAGGAAAGGCGAGCACTTGCGGCGCGTAGTCTTTTATGTGGTTTCCCATGGACGTATCTCTTTTCGGTGCATGTTTTTGTTACATGTTACAGCCAAACGTTACCGAACTCCATTAAATCCTAGTGAACAGAACAGCGCATAAATGGACAAGGACGGAGAAAGAAAAGGAACATTCACGACAAACATGCGCTCACTCGCCAATGAATTTATAAATAAAATGATGAAGAAGAAAGCGTGCTGAAAGTTACGCAGTGCAAGAGAGCAGACTTGTGCACGTTACTGAAAAATAGAAACGAATTACAATTAAAATTACTCAAGGCTAAACTGTAATTGATTACAATTACTATTTTCCTCCCATAAACGTAAGTGACCGTTACCCCAAAAGTAATCCGTTACTTTTGAGGCGTTACTTTCAACAATATTGTCTTCAATGAGGAAATAAAGGGGAGAGGGTTATTCAAGTTCTTAATGTTGCAACCTGTTCCATTTAATGACCTTGAGTATTTTGAGCAACAGATGACTCTCGAAAGCCTCGTCAGACATTTTGCGTTATTTCTTACACTGTATGTCGACTGCTATGCTGCCCATCCTTTGAACTGAGGCACTAGATGGGAGTGGCATATTGTGCCTCACGAATGTTTTATACCCTGCATTGAGCTTTTTCAGCGAAGCAATGGAAGTACTATTTACCTCGAAGATGGAGCAAAGCTTCGTCGTTGCAGCCGTTGTCTGGTATTCGAGAGTTTTAGTAAATCGTTCCGATACCTCCGATGCCCCCGATAACAATATCATGAATGCGTAAAGGCGGCGGTGGGGTATCGGGTATCGTTATCGGAGTCATGGGACCGATCTACCAAAACTACTCCATTGTCAAAATCGCGAAGCTGTAAAAGTCATTATACATCTAGCCAAAACTATAATAAGAATTGATTTATGTCCATCTTACTATACTGGCATATATTGCCAGACAAAAGCAAAACATAGTTGTAACAGTGAGGTGATAATTTAATAATAACTAAAACGTGGCTCAATGTTCTTCTTCCTTTGTTCTGAAGAGGTCGAGCCTCGGTTGAGACATTGGTGAATAAAGAAGTTTCCAGTATATAATTATGAGTAATAAAACAAACGACACTCATAACAACACTTAATTAGAACGTCGGTTCAAACAAGGAAGTGTAAGCTGCGAACAGTCTTTGACTGAACCAGTCAAACTGCAGCTTTTTTCTGAGAGACCATTAATTACGGGGTACGCCTGAAAAAATAAAGAAATATTACTCGAGGAAGACCTTCGGATCGTACTGGTGTCCAATCAGTGAAAAGCCGAGCGCTGCGTCAGTGGTCGGAGGGCACTCGTGTTTTCTGAATTCGCCCCAGCAGTGAAGACCGTAAACGGTTAGGGGTCAGCCGTATAACACGTCATGTGTTATCAGAAACATTTTTAGCACCTGCATGTATGTGGACACGCGTGAATTTTCACTTTAGGAAGAGACAATAGTAATGTTTCAGATTCATGTCTCTGGCCAGTTGTCAAAGACAGTAAAGTGTCTGAAATTACTCGAAGGAACATCTAACAAAACCGTTTTCTTCGCATTTAGTAACGTTTACTACTGCAAGAAAATAACCGTTCGGCACAATACTAAAAAATGAAGACAGACAATGCGTGTAGTCAAAAACCGCTCTTACGTTGGAATAATCTAGCAGATGCATTTTCGCGACCTGTTTCTATGTTCGATTTTGTTTTCGGTTATAGCTTATTTGAATCGATTTTTCGAAGTTCGGAAGACACTGAAGGAAAGAGCTCACTTACCAGATCATCCACCAGCATGAAAATAATGTTTGGAGGCTTCTTCGACGCTGATACGCACAGCGCGAGGAAGATCAGCAGGAAAACCATTGGAAGTCAAGTCTTGATTGGCGCATAAAGGTGATATAAATATATATTTATATATCTATGATCCTAGCACGAATCACAAAGCGTCTTATATCTCTGAACAGTTTGTGTAAGATTCCAGCACTGACGCACATTTGTACATTTATGTTCATATAAAACGTATTTATGTTGTAGCACCAAACCTAAGAGGAGCAAGTATCTTACTTAGAATGTTTATATATGCATAGGCCCTATAAAAAAAGAAAACACAAAAAAAACGGAAAGAACGAAGTGTTTAAGAGGAATGCAGACTTCGGAACGTAGGGGACGTCATCACTGCAACCGAATATATTTAGAACGGGTGAAAAATTTCCGCAGATTTATGTATAGTTAAAAAACGCTATTTAAAGCACGTTACTGAACGGTACATTAGCAGGTTAAAGTAGAAAAAAAAGAACAGAAGCTCCTCCCACTGGGTCTACCACTCTTGCGACCATAGCGGCACCAGCGCTGGGGAGAATTCGCTACGGCTCCTCTTCGGCTTTCGCTCTGCTGAGGTATAAGGAGTGGCGGGACTCTGTAAGAGGAGCTTGTCGTGCTTTCCTTTTCGTGCACCAGAGTATTGAAAGCTTCTTAAGGGAATCCAGACACGTCCCTTCGATTTTCCACGATCTTCTCGGCTAATGCCGCCACCTGATTGGTGGACGAGCGATAAAGTAGATCGGGATTCGCCATACCCGGTGTTTCTTAAGCTGACTTTACGAAGAATATTTGTTATATATCACGATGACTTCTGAAGGTACCATTTGAATTCGCATCGTTATTCAAAACGCAACCTGTACCTCATTTTAAACTATGACACGAGGCGCCACATAAGAACTCAAGATTCATGATCCGTGGTCCTGTTTTAATGGAAGCTTGTCTTGGAAATTAACTGCTAATTTAACATTCAAACAAAAAAATCCAGGAAAGCCATTCCTCAAGTACACTGCACTTTGTCAACCTCTAACACCTTCAAGTTATCTTTTATGCGAGTGATCTAAAACCGGTCTTCGCATTTGATTCTTGAACATTTAACCCGTATACTGATTAATATATTACGCAGAACATTGCGAAGGGTACAAGAATGCTTATTCACGAACAATCTCTCGCAAAATATCAATATGCTAAAAGTACACCAAATGCAAGCTTTTAACAATAAAAACACTTTACTTTTTTATTTACAAATAATATGTAATTTGATTTACATCTCTAAAGTGCACATTATTCATCCTTGCGGCATGCATTTTGCTTTAGTAGTGACTTATATGCGTATATGAATTGGGTGCGTTAACGATTACTAAACTCAAAATTCTAACTTAAATATACTTCCTGAAGGTTACGTTTCCATTAGGTGCACAACTAATATACTTTTAGTCGACTGCTTTTTCAAGTAATCACTACAAAGAAAACGACACGTTCTAAATTCATTCGTTACTATATCTCGAAGTTATATTGCGAAGCTAATGCCTTCACTATTTCACAAAGCAACGAGCAAAGTATTTCAGTAATGCTTTCTTGCGAGGTGTGCAGCACCGTGCTAACCACTAGCAAAACACAGGTGTGTGACGTGCTTATTCAATGATTACTATTTCTCCGTGAGGTTAAGCACACACAAAAGCAAATTTTAAAGTCCTCCCTGCGCACGTTTGTTTTACGCAATAAATTAAACTTTTAAATGAATATGGGAGCGATTTCAGTTGCAAGTTAAGCTAAGAATTCCAAAGTTCGGTAGTTAGATTTCAAAATGGTATTTCTTTGCAGGCTCAGGGCATTGCCTTTAAACTGCCCAAGGTAAACACTATGACTAAAATTCATCTCTGACGCATATTACAGCTGGCAGAGATTGGTTGTTGGTTTTACGGCTTAGTTTGTAAGATTTACAGATAGTTCTGCCACCCAATATTTATTCGGTTAAATATTGTATAAGTACAAAATACCACGAATTAACCAAGTAACATCTCAAACTAGTATGAAATAAATCAAAACATTGCACATTGTTGAAATGAGAAAACTTAGATACTAAATATATATTTTAAGTGCTTCCCCCAATCGTACGTAGAAAATTAAAACTTAGAAAATTAAAACGTGCATAGTGTTGAAATGAGTGAGAGAAGACGACATGGATCGTTTTTGTAACTAACTTCGAGCGTTTAAGGAAAACCCAGCGCAAGTAGCCACTGCTAAATAGATCACGACTGCCTGTCGCTCTATCATATATCCTAACTTTGTGGCATGAAATTGGGCAAACCAATGTCTGGGATTGCAAACCCCATAACAGAAAGCATTAAGTCTAAACATTCAGAGGCATACAACATTCAAGTAAAAGCTTACATTTTTGCGTCCTGAGCGCAGATGCGTCCTCTAGGCACTGGTGCATATATGAAAACCGCACGATATAAATGAACGGGATATTGTTTGAAAAAAAATGTCGAGACCTACTTCATTTTTTAGTGCAATTTCAGGCTATACATTTGCGGCAGAGATGTCGAAACAGGTCGCACGAGAGCACGCTAGATGTTGTCGCGTGCGACCTCTTTACCGCGGGCGAAACTGTTTTTGGTTTGATACCACTCGTGCGGTTAAGGTCCAAAGAGCGTAACGTATCATGTGGCATCACCGTTCTACATATATAAACAGAAAAGCAAGGGTGAAAACCACCTGATAGTTTTCTGTACTGGTGAAGGAGGATTACGTATAACATTTCAATTTAAGCACACATCAATCAAGGTCATCCTGTTATTTGAGATGCTCTTTGTCATCTTTCAAGAGCAATACTATATGAAGAGAACTGAGCATAATTCAATCAAATTTTAATTAGTTCTCTTCTTAACATAAAATCTGCCGCTCTCTTAGAGGAAGCATGGATTTTTTAACACTTTTCCTACAGTAGTCATTGAAAACTTCAGAAATGACGGTGCATGGTATATGCCGAGCATGTTATTAGCACTCCGCAGTGAGTGATACTGCGATATTTTGAAATAAGAATGGCGAAGAGCACATCTTGAAGCAAGAAACAAAAACATCAAAACTGAAACACTGTGTGTCTTAAGCTTGTGGGAACCATGGGGTTCCCTAATCCCTATCTAGGTCTAGCTTCGAGCAGGCCGTGGGAGTCGCCGTCACCAATGGCGTCGGCCTCCCGGATACAAGGAACCGAGGTCGAATTCCCCGAAGGGGCTGGCGCTCCCTTGCCCATTTTGGGTGAATGCTGCCTTCGGCACACCCTGAGAGTTATAATGGACGCGACTGCTAGCGGCCTCCCCGGGCGCGTCCATTGTCCGAGGCTACATAGGCTGGCCCCGAAGGAGTGCCAGGGGCTTTCGTCCGCGGAGGCCCTGGCTCTACGGAACTCGGTTTTTCTTTGTGGGCCTCCGACTTCCCGTGAATCTCTCTAATGCGGCAGCGCGGGAAACCGACCGGGTGATACTGGCAATTGAGCCAGCGCCCAGACTTCTCATGTCTAAAAGCGAAGCGTGTTGGCATCTGAGGCAATAAACACGTCTTTATCCGGACCAAAGGAACCTTCTTTGTGTTTCTAAGTGGTAGCCCCAAAGGGCAAATTCCCACAAGCTATTAGCGATTATAGCTACATTTGTGCCAAGCGAAGAAACCAGGAAAAAGAAAGTAAATCTGAGATAACTAGGTTTCTAGAAACTATCACATGTGAAAATATCCTACATGTCCATTGTAAAAGGCTGTTCCACGCACCAAGGCGATTCAGTGGGGATCCTTCCGCAGTAACCCACACATCCAGGGCGTTCATTTTTGAGAATGTCAGTGACAGCAATATTTTATGCATTTTTATGCCGTCAATACGGCAGGGAATATATAAAGGTCAACAGACACTTTACCATCGGCGTATGTCAACGGACTAGGGAACTTGAAGAAGAAAAAGTGAGTGAAGCAGGCAGCGCCAAAGAAGATGGAAAAAAAGCTGCTACTCTCCACGTGCAAATAAATGTCGGCACAGGTGAGAAAACCGAATCGGTTTTGGAACGTCATCTCCTAACTGTTTAGAACATGGTTCGTGAAGTTCCGTATTTCTATAGTTTTTGACCCACCCAAGCATGTTTACGTTTGCCTAATCCCAACCCAAATAAAAAAAAAAACTATTTTGCAACAAATGCAGATCTGAACTTTTTATACTTAGAGATTTTTATCGCTTATAAATATTTCATGTAAAAAAACATTCTAACTTTATTATTTTGGCGCCGGTCAGATTTGCCGTGGTTGGCTACTCCGAGGAAAAACACACAATAGTAATAGATAGATCTGACATGTTTGATACTAAGTGTCTTTTTTAAGTCGGTTATAAATATTTCAGGTCAAAATAAGGGAACTTTATCTTATTGTCAGGAACACTCTAAAGCCTTTTGCCATTGAGGTGCTCACTGATTTTCATTCATAAAAAATAATTAATTAAAGGTACTGGCAAATTGAGCGCAATTAAACATGCGGTTCATGGAATTCGAGGTGGCAGGGAGAAGCCGATACTTTAATCTCATGAAATTAGCTTATCTTTCACCTATCTATAATAGCCAAACAACCAACGTAGGTTGTACAGCCTCCAACAATATAACAAAAACATCAGCCTGGACAGTTTATGCCGCAATGCTAAACACATGTTGGCTTTATACAAGTTTTTAGAGAGAGATAGAGAAAAGGTTTCTTTATTTGATTATCTTCACGTAATATGGGCGTGGCCAAAGTCAGTCCAGCACAACCGCCTAAAACTCTAACGTCTAATGGGGGCCTTTCATAATGTTGGAGACTACATTACCTTCAAGTAACATTATAATTGCCTGCGACTGCTGCAGGAAAAGCGTAAATGAAATGACGAATGCGAACGTAATGAATTGTATAATGTTTCAAAAGCATAATATAAAGCAGTACACTGCAGCGCCCACAGCAGCTGCAGTTCCACTAAATGAACTCGTGCTTGAGCGATTTCGCTCTCGACGATGCAGCCCTATTTAATGGAGGGTTGCAACTCTGAACTGGGTCGCACGTGTGTCCTAATTAATACTATAATATGGGGGAAAATGGTGCTGTTAAGGTTGTTGTGTGCAGGCCTTTTTCTGCAATAACCATGGTCTTCAAAATAACTGGAGTTTACTTTTTGTATGCAAAATGAACTTAGAAAATTCTGCATCGAGATTAAACCGGGAACGAAAACCTTAGTACTGAGCAATGCTCTTGTCAGGAAATGTTTCTTTAGATTCGAATGTGGGAGCAGTAAAAGAAAATCTTTAAATTATGAAACAAAAAGACCTAGTGTTCCTTTTTTGGCTTATACACGTTTATGGGATATCGGTGACCGAGTGGGCTAGCGCAAACCAGCTCGGAGCACGTGGAGCGAAAGCTCGCACTGCAGAACCCAGGGAACCTGGGTTCAATCATTGTTGCTGCCCGTTTCGATTTGGATGAGCATCGTACCGACGTGCGGTTGTGTATCGCTACTCTGTGGTGCACTTTAAAGCACCCAGGACAGCGGTTGCACTGCACTGGCAAAATGTATCGTGTACAGCTGACACTCCAGACACCCATTGGGTCTGATCAGTGTGGATGGTAACGCGTTACAAGTAACGTCGTTATCGGTAACCCGTTACATTTACGTTTGCGAAGTAACCTACTCGTTTCTTTTTTCAAAACTGTAACGGGTAACGTACTTACGTTACTTACTTCAAGTTACGGGTAACGTAGTTACGTCATTCGTTACAATTTTTTCCTAATACTTAGACAAAGTGCACTTCATTTTTTATACTCACTTTTACCTTAGGTCCACACGCACCCGACGCTACGAGCTGATGGCAGCAATCAGAGTCAAAATTGCACCATCATCGCCGTGTTTCTGTACGTGGTCTGTCATTGCTGAACAATCATAAACAAAAATGGCCCAGTTACTTGCGCTTTTGTGGCTGCTTGGTTGATCCCATTACTTCGTATCGTCGGCTGCGTCTGAACTTAAGCTGAAACGTAGTATATGCGCTAAGTGATTAATATTTTCACTAATTCCACATACCTTAAAATGTTTGCCAGTCTTTTTCCCACCCAAAACTAAAGCGTTTAGAGAAACCCCAACACCTATGCACTTTGCCGCAATTTAAAAAAGCGCTGCCGAAAAAAAACGCTTTTGACGTCAATTTATAAATAAAATAAGAGTGCGTCAGTGTTTATCGGAAACGACAACGGTAACCCGTTTCTTTTATTTTGGTGTAATGCAGGTCGGTAACGCGTTCCTTTATTTTGCATGTAATGAATAACGTATTTCGTTACTTTTTCCTGTCCCAGCTATTAGTGCGTTCTTTTGAGCGTATTTTATTTTTGATGCCATTTTCTTACTCTTAAGGTTTACTTGACAAATATTTTGATATACTCTCTTGAAACCGCTTTTCATTCATCTTCACTATGTCCTCAGAGTATAAGGCATGCAAATAGCAGTGGTTGCAACAATTTAATAAAATATTAATTCGTGTAAGGTAATTCAAAGTGTTTCTACTAAAGCAAATATTTAGGACGCACGACATTTTGGTGATCCTCGATTAGCGCCTTTAGTGCAGAAAGGCCATTCAACTTTTCAGATGGGGGTGGCAAACACAAATAAAAAAGAACGTATAAATTTTTAATTTATCTATTCGCTTTACCCTCAGGGCCCGAAGGGATTACAGAGGGGCGATCAAAGTTGTGATCAAAACAATGCAATGCATATTTATTATCCTTGAACAAAAAAAAGTTATTGTTTAGAGCAGACCTATAAAGTACAGTGGCAGTGATGGATGCGATTGGTCTGGAAGGGTGGTTTCAGTTGAGGAATGTGCGAGGAAAGAAAGAAGAATGAGATATAGATGTGATCGCGATTGGTACGTCTACTTTCTGCTGATGATCGTGACGAGCAAAAATATTAACTATTCATTTGTCACAAAGCACAAACTTATAAAAATAAATTTTGTTAAATAGAGGGAGGAGTGAAAACTTACGTCGAGGGAAGAGGGACGGGAGTGACAAAGTTGACTTTATAGAGATGACGCTTGATGTATAATGATATTGGAAAGAATATAACGAGCCCATCTATTTGGAATGGCCTCCAACGGGCTGATGAGAGTGGCTTGTCCGGGATCCCAGACAGAGGCTACATATTCTAAATTGCGGTCGAACTAGCGTTTTATATAACATTAGCTTGAGGGAGGTGCTAGAAAAAGTTACGCCCAAGGTCGCCCAACGTACGGTTAGCATTAGAGGTGGTATACTAAATATGTGTTTTCCATGAGAAGTTAGAAGTAATATGTACACGCAAAGTATTTGTAGGATGATACCGTGTCGAGCTAAGTCTGATTAAGAAAGTAGTTGCGAGTTTCTTGTGACTGGCGAGATACACGCATGGACTTACATTTGTTAGTATTAAGAGTCCTCGACCATACGTCACAGCACTGGTAGATATCATTAAAATCAGACTGAAGCATGATATTCTCATGACCATTAACTGTCTCTCGATAAATGACAGTCACCAGCGAAAAATCATATAGACGAAGAAACATTAAGGGGGAGGTCGTTAATATATATTAAAAAAGTAGAGGTACTTGCGGCACCCCAGAGGCTACAGGCGAAAGGGGAGATTTATTATTCAATGATAGAAAATATTGAATTCAGGCAAGAACGTTAGCATCTATGTTAAGCTTGGACAATTTCAGGAAGAGTAGTTTATGAATTACTTTATCGAAGACTTTGGAGAAATCTAGGAAAATGCAGTTTGCCTGGAATCACCCGGTCCAGGTTGGAGTGAAGGCGACGTGTGAATGATATAAGCTGTGTTTAGCATGAAAATTCTCTTCGGAATCCATGTTGGGACGGGCACAAGAAGTTGTTGAATTCTAAGAAATTGACACGATGGAAAAATATAAAATGCTCAGGAAGTTTGCGAGGAGCACTGGTTATTAAGATTGGGAGAAGATTTAGAGGGGAATGTTTCTCACCAGTCGTGTAAATGATAACCACCTTTTCCACCTTCCAATCTAAAGGGAGAACCGAACGTCTAATGGACTGATCAAAAAGTCAAGTTAAAATAGAAGAGCAGTAATGGTTAGAATTTTTTTCCAAAACTTCGAATTAACACAGTCTTTTCCCGCTGAAGGCGACAGTCTTAATGTTACTAAGACATGATTGACACCAGCACAATCAAGCAATGTGGGGTCCATCGGGAAATAGTCTGAAATATCTAAAAAAGGACACTCCATGCTGCTCTCACTGTGAAAATATTCAACAAAAACTCGATTCAATACATTCGCACACTCTTCAATGGCCACAGAATCACCACTTCTGTTTTTAGACAGAGAAAAATATGCATTTTTGTTCATGACATTCCAGAGTGTTTTAGGGTTCTTGAATAACATATTGGGTAGGGTGCGCGTAAAAAACACTATCTTGGTCTTATTAATTGCCTCTTCATATGTCATAGCTGCAATGCGGTATTTGGACCACCGCCATTCACATGTGGTAAATTTGACTGCTCGAAATAAAATCTTCTTTTATTTAGGACGCGTTTGAGGGCTCTGTTAAACCACAGAAACTGGAAATTCTCGAGTACAGTCCTAAGGGCAGTATGCGGGTAATTAAGTGAATCAACGTTTTTAGTAAACATGTGCCAATTTTCTTTTACCCAACAGGTCTGAAATACCTTCTAGAAATATATCAATAAATGTTGCTAAATCATTGTTAATTTTGACAAAGTTAGCTTTCACATAATCTCGAATTTGTTTAAAGTGACTTGATGATTTCGGCACTGCAGCTTTAACATAAAAATGGAATATACAATGATCACTAAGCCCTGGAAGATATGATATCGGGGAAACTAGGTCAAGATGATTCGGCAGGACCAGATTCAATACGTTTGAGGATAACGGGGTAACATTGGTTGGTTGAGTAACCAACTGAGTGAAATTAAAAGCTAAAGAAACGATCACAAGGTCACTGCATTCCGATAATAACGCATTTGTGGATAGATTACATTTTGTCCATACGATAGGAAAAAAACATTAGTCACCCAACAGATAGATCCGTGAACTGGGAAAACGCACAACTAAGTTCTTTAAAGAGTGATGCAAAGTTTTAACAAAATGAGATGAACATGACGGTGGTCTATTGCATACTCCCAGAATCCACCTGTTGTGGTGAGAACTTATACAGACCCCGTGTATTTCTAAACCACCTCTCGCGTTAATGCAGCCGTATTCAACATGAGTAGCCACTGTAATTAAAACACCCCCACTGCACCTATCTTGCCTGTCATTCCAGTAAATATTATATTTCTTAGGTCCATCAAAAATTTCACAATCACACACTTTCCTAGAGAGACACGTTTCAGCTACGACAATAATATTCGGATCTGTAATGTCAGTAACTGAACAGAAATATTCTTGCTTGTTGATAATGCTTCTAATATTAGTAAAAAGTAGCTCCACGTTTGAGACAGAGTAATGACATACCCTTCCCTTTGCTGCCCGCTATTCCGAATTAAACGTTCGAGGTGCGTCTCCAGCAGAAGGCAAATTTGGGTCCCGGAAACCAATGCTGAGACAGAGGGACCGATTTGGAGACGTTGTCATTAACAGTATCGTAAACATAACATTTCTTAGCAATGAACATTCTATCGTGTCGAAGCTTAAATGTTGAATTTTTCAGTTTTCGCCGATTCTATTAACTTTTCCGTGCTTGACATGTTCCAACTGAGAAGTCAACATTCATGGAAATGCGACTTGGTTTAAACGACGACAACAATACTGATCCTGGGGGTTTGAATAATGGATCCACAAGTCATTTGAAGATCAGTGTCTGCATAAATATGTTCATAATTGTCTCCTCCGTTTGTGCCCAAGTTTCAAATTAGTTATCAGTTATCCCGTAAAAATCAAGGTTATCAAAACGGGACCGGTTTTCCACCTCGTCCAGACGTTCTCTGCAGGCACATCTACAGAATGAAATTCTGACAGTATTAATATCATCAATCCCACACGAAAGACACTGGAGATGTAAAAGTATTTCCGCGCTCACAGAGGGTAATGAAACAGCGTATGAGGGAGGAACTTTACGATAATATGGGTGCCAAGTCACGTTGGCACCCCACATAACGAGAGGGCAGATCAGACTGCTCGCTCTGCTGTAACACACCTTGTGGGCACAAGGGTAAACCCTCAAAAGATTATTGCAATGTGGTGAAACGTTCCAAATGCAAAAATGGAAACGTGAGTAGGAGGGCGAAGTAACCAAGTTACGTGCGGTGAAGCCCTTAGTAAAGGAAAGGGAGAGCGCCCGGCACCGCAAATGTTTCTATGAGGTGTTTCTCTCCCATCTAAGGATTGGCCATACACGGCTAACGCACGGGTATCTTTTTTATGGCGAAGATGCACCGCAGTGTGAGCATTGCCATAGTCATCCAGCTATAGATCATATTGACGCGCGCGGGGCCGAGCGAGCAACGTTCGGTCATAGACTTTTAGAAGATTCGTGCTTATTCTTACTACGGACGTAACTGTTCTAATTTAGTTCTACTTTCATTTTCTCGAAAATGCCTGTTCGTTCTCACCCCGAACGCTCGATGCTCGTACCTTCTCGCACGAATTTTCGAGATGCCGACTCACACTAGATAAGGAGTTGCACATGACGTTGTCAGGTTAATCAAACTATCGCATTATTTTACGCCTCCATATCGTCGCCCGCTTTTCGGCCTTCTCAATGCTCGTTCTTTATTCTGTTTGGCACAAGTTCGCCCCTTCAAACTTTCAGATTGAAGCAGAATTTTCGCCGTTTCTGCTCCTGTTATTCGTGACAATATCTTATTTGAATGCAATGCGTACTGCCCGAGCGCGGCGACCATTTTCGCCTCTATACAATGAGCATATCTCATTACACCTGATGATTTCTCTTGGCGACAAACCTCTTATACCACGCTCTTGCGTTTTAATTTCGTCAAATCAACCGACCTTCTATACCGACTGTGGTTTTATTTAGCTCCCTGAACTCTTGATCATACCTTTACTGTCACACACCTCATGTTAATACATTTATCCTAACATCTGCTACTAGAGCTTTTTCTTGTTCTTAACCCTTTTTATCAATACTTTAAGTACCTGTAACCTTATACCCTTAGTCGCTTTTGCGTCACGAACATCTAATCAATCAATCAAGGTATGCTGTTGGACGCTGTTCCCAGAAAACACCGCTTGGAAGCTGTGCGTAAATACACCGTATACAATAACTTATGGTCAGCAGCATACTTGTGTGCCCGTAGCACGGTGCTACACGTAAGCAATGGGGCTTAGACATGAAGCACAGTATCTGTCATTGATAAACCATTAGGACGCGCTCTTGGAGTCTTTTTTACGTTGCCAAGAACGTTTTTCACTTGTAGTTGTAAATATCCTGTTTTGCTTGTATTGACTACGTTAAAAACCTAGGGGAATGTATGTAACTTTTTAAGCTTCAAATGTCGCGTAAATATATTGATTTACTGTGACCCATACTGCACCGACGCCAAGGCGTAAGCGGTTGTCAATGGCTACAATGGCTAATAAAACATATCATGCGCTTTTTACACAAAGTCAATTTAGCTCAGTGCAGCATACTAGTGCTTCGAAGCCTACAATTCTTTCTCCAACACCTCTAGCAACAGCAATTTGGGCCATTCATATTTTAGATGAGAAGTGAAGGCACAATTGTAATTGGCTCCAACTCAGAAGCTCCCGTTAAGGAGCTGGAACGTCAATATAAATCTCATATGAACCCTCAATAACAATAAAGACAGGTGTCCAAGGGCTCGATACCCAGGGCATGGCAATGATGAGAGCACCTCATGCAGGATTTCTTCCACATAGGTATAAACTCCGTAGTGTAAACTAATGAAGCATGGTGTAAGGTGCAAAAACAACGGACACAAAGAAGAAGACACACACAGAGACGCCACTCACTATATCGCGCCGGTCCAAATGCATTCCGCTATCCTGGGTTAGAACCTACTCAAGTCCTTACTGTATAGGGAGCATCTCGGCGGTACTGTGGACCATGGAGGCGTAGAAAAATCATAGTTTATTAGAGCACTTTTCAAATATAGTTGTGAGTCGCACCTGTATTTTTTGTTTTCTTTCTTGTGTCCGTTGTTTTTGCGCTTTACACCATACTTCTTAACATTCACGAGCTAGTTGCAAGCCCAACTACAAGTTATTCTGCAGTAAACTCATGTATGGCGACTTTATGACAAAACACTTAAACATCTGCTTCTTCTATAAGCCCGTTCAAGCATAAGGTTGTCTGTACATCAAACAAATTAGAAACGGCGCCTTCGCATTTTTTTAAAATATGTTGCCAACACGTTTTCGGGACGTGTCCTGACGATCCTCTGCCTATTTCCTTTCAGTTAATAAAGCATGTAGTGCTCTTTATTGGAACCCTTGACCCAAAACTGCTGTCCGTGTGCTTGCCCGAGGGCAAAGGTCAGGGGTGTGATTTCAAAGTTTAACTCTAATGTTGACCAACCTGACCTACCCTGGCCCCTCAAACCGCCCAAGACCTACCCTTTCCATAACATATACAACCGGTGTAATTCATTCTAAACAAAGTGAATGGAAACCTCTTACCAGCATACCTTTCCACCATTTGGACAACTTTGGATCCGAAGGCGCCTGCAATTTTTTCAGCTTAAAGATTTCGCTCTTGTTTATGTTTAAATCAGTTTAAATGTATATTTTTAGAGACGAAGACACATTTGGTGAAGCATATGAAACAAGCAAAACTTCCAAATCAACTAGTAATTTAGGAAGATGCTGCGGCGCACTGTGGAACTCTAAATAATGAATATATGAGCATGGTTTCATCTTATGTTGGTTTCTATTTTAAAAGAAAATTGCCTAAGCATATTAAGTTTGACATCGGCAAAATTTCGGTTTATGTTGCTAACGCTGAAAATTTCTGATAATTTTATATATAAATGCTATTGTAGGTTAAAAGTCAAGAAGGTAGCGGCAAATGCCTCTCAAAGGGAATCATATATCCCTCCGCCACCTCCGCATCCAATAGCGTCCCATCGTTTCCGTGACGTTGCGGCCAACGCGCGACGAGGGTCTTGCCTTTCTGTACATATTTGCTTTATCTTTCGACTTTGACTTAGCGTTGTGGAAGCCACGAGAGGGAGATTAGAGACTTCCCCCTCTGATGGAAACAAAGACGACTTTCGGGGATTAGCTTCCCCCTCCGATAAATACAAAGACTGCTTTTAGGGGCTCGCTTCCCCCTCCGATTAATACAAAGGTCCCTTTCTTAAAAAGTGGGGGTTGAAGACAAGTTGGCAACACTCTGTGGCCATTATCTATCCATTGAAGCGGAAGAAGGAGCGTTTCCAGTGAACTCTTCTTTCGACTGCGGAGGGATTTGAAACGGGCGCATCACGCTTGTGGGAGGGGCTTCTCCTACCTTCTTGACTTGTAACCGACTATAGCGAATTGCAAACAAAAATCTAAATAAATGAGAACATAATGAGGTTTGTTTCTTTTCTGGTTACATTATATCTTTACTGCATAAAAGGGCATGCTCAGCAGCTATCGAAAGTGCTATGATCAACAACTGGTTTGAGCTTTCCCTTCCGCTCACGCGGTCATCCTTCACCGTCCTCTCCTGAAAGCACCCTTTGAAAACTAGGATAGGACACCACCGTAAGATACTGAGCATGCGCTGCCCCAAATTTATAGTTTATCCAACCAAAATTCGAAAGGCTACTACATCGGTTCAGAAAGAACCGATCAAGTCCCCTTCCAAACGTAAAACTGCGCGTCATTGTGCAGTAGCACGCTGATCGAGAACGCTAAGCTGGCTTATTGCACTGTCAACGTTATCGCTTTGTCTGATATATTCGCGGGCTCTTCAGGTTTACCACGCACATTGAACAATCTGGCCAGAAAGAACTATTCATTGGAGTTGCTATAGCATATTGCTAGCGCGAATGTTTAAGAAAAGCTTCCGCGACATAATATCATGTGCGCCTATCACAGCATTTCATTCGCTTATCCTCATCTATTCTATTAGAACTGTTGTGTTTATTTTCATATTAAACTGGTGTAATATACGTTCATCACAGTGGCATTACGTTTCGTTATATTAGTTTCATATTCTGTAAAACTGGTAATTTGTTAACTAATTGTATTACTACTGTTCAAACCTAAATGCGTATTCGTAAAACACATTCGTATTATATTGATGCTAATCTGAGAGCTACCCACCTGGATCGTGAGAATTTGATCGTCAATGTAGTATTATATTCGTTTATTATCACGATGTATGCTATACCTATTTTATAGTGTATCACGTATATCACTTTATTATTAGAGTGGGCCGGAGACAAAAACTAGCGGCGTGTTAAAACAGAAGAGAAAAATTCCTAATTAGAGATGATTATAAACCCACGCGCTGACCTGGTCCCTCCTCACCTCCGTGCTTCCGCGCTGTTTTCGAGAACACATACCGCCAGAGAAGATTTAGCGCCTCATCGAACGAGGAACACGTTGCTGTGTTCCTCGTTTTCTACGTAAGTCTAGGATGCCGACGAGGCTGGCAACCTAGAGCTTCTTCCGGGAAGCGCCGCCTCCTCGAGTATCCTCTAGTTTGTCACGTAGCGCCATCTGTCGGCAGCACATCGATGTAGGCGAGCATTCTCCGCTCAGATAAGATCACCCAATGTAGGTGGCGTCGGTGGCGTCCCCATCTTGAAATAGTCAAAACTTTACTTTTGCCATTTTTTCCTGCTTCTGCGCAACGGCCATTCAAAGGCGGTACACAGGGGCGTTTCTAGAGCATGGATCTTACGCAGTGGCTCGCTATTGAACCAGGGGTCGTCGACACCCACCCAAACACAATTAAAACCCAAGAGAACCTTAAGTATTTCTCTTAAGTTTGACAGGACAATTTCTTATCCGCGAAAATTATGTAGTTTACAGTGCCTTTTTATGCACTATCCATTTGTCCCATTTTCGAACAGAAATATATTAGGGTGTGCGAATATTGAAATTTTCGAATACGAATCGAATACGATTAAGACAAAAAACAGGTTTCGAATATCGAATCGAATATCGAATAACTGTCTAGTAAACAAAAATTACAAAACAAGACGTAACTGCAGGTTTTATTGCCTTTTTAATATAAATGAATGCAACTGCAATTTTACTAGGCTGCAGCAGTGTAAAGATACTTCTAATTATGCACTCATTACAATTTATCGTGTAGGAATATTAACTGCCCAACGTGTTCAAAAAGTAAGCGCTCCCTACGCGCCGTGACAACATTTTCGCCAGTAGAAAGACCCTTTCACTCGGGAAACTTGCGAAATTTCACTAAAGTTTGAGGAACTTCCATGAACAGTGTTGCCCGGCTGCTACACTAATATTTCGAATTTTAGGACACAAATAGTTTGGAAGGTAGTTTATTTTTTATTTTATAGAATGGTTACCAAGGTTTATACCGTATAAAAGCGAAAATATGCGCTTTTAACGCTTTCATTAGTTATTAATGTGAACCAGTGATGCCAATAAACCCCAACAAATATTGCACTTTTCCTCCGCCTAATAGAATCAACTAGTTTTTTTGTTTTTTTATTTTCATGCATGCACGCATAGTTGAACTTCAGTCGAACCTTTGTCGAACATCACGTTGAAAGTTCCAAAAGTCGAACTTGGTCGACCTCGAACCAGGGAAGTTTCGCGACATCCCTAGTTTTGACTGCGTGGGAGTGGCAGGAGTTTTTGTCAATGGCAACGCAACGTTCTGGTCGCACCCAGCTTTTTCTTTCTTTAATTTTGAAATATTTATATTAGCTAAAACTCCCGAGATTTATTTTATATTTATATTTCACTCTCGAGGTTTATTTTATTGTATCAATTTATAGAACGCGCAATTACATCCCATAATGCTATAAAAGTGACACACAACAAAGGGCTTGGTGAAAAAGAAACCGAAACTGATCTTGTCATGCTGCCATCGGACAGATAGAAACGGAGCAGACCGATAGCGCACGCATCATACGCCTTCCTCAGTGAATAAACATATTCACAGGGGAATGCGTGGCAGGCAGATTATTCGTTACTTGCTCGAATATTCGCAGTTTGTGCGAATATTCGCCATTTTTCCCGGATATTCGGCTTTGGCCGAATATTCGGGAACTTCTGAAGATGCAATTTTCGAATCGAATATGTTTCGAATAAGGAAAATATTTGATTCATATTCAGAAATTTTGGAATATTCGCATACCCCTAAATTATATATTATATGTACACTAACCAAGTTTAATTTTTTAATGTTAATTAGTATATACATATGTGTGAAAACAGACATGTGATTCGTTGCATGCGGGACGTTGATTACAGGTCATGGAATGTAAGCTATCATTAATTTTTATTATTATTATTCATTTGGCAATTAATTTTTCTCACTGAAAACATGGACTCCTGTTAGTTGCATTATTATAAATTGCAGCTAAACCAGTTCATTTTTCAGTTGACCAGTTTTCCTACAAGCTGCACGGGTCGTTCTCCCGAAGATTAAACATTTAGGTTCATGAAAGGTCAGTTCAGTGACATTGACTTTCGTTTACTATCTTATGTTAATCAATGGGTAATTAATTTGTTACTTTCATAGAAAACAGAGCCGAGCTCACAAGAGCCTGTTTATATCGTTAACTTGAAATAATATAAAATGTATTCAAGAAAACATGGGCTATGGCTATTTTAAGGGTTTATATTTTGTCCCTATAAAATGTATTTTATTTTTATTATTGAGTACTAATATTTGAAATAATGTACATGAAGCGTAGACTAAAACTTTGTGTCTAGAAGATAATCTTGCCAGTTGTACTTTTTCTGCAAAAACTTCTTGAAACGCGCCACCTGGTCAGTTTGAAAAGTAATAGATTGATTTTGAAGCAAAATATTATTTTTTTGCGTCATATCCACTTTTAAAATAACAGTTTAGTATCTTTACACAAACCTAAAAATAAATTTATCACGCAAAAGTATAGAAAGGTTAGAGTAAAAGCACTTTCCCCGTAACGTTATGTGACCGTTATACTGATGACCGTTATAGGAATGAGCGTTACACGGCATAATAGTGCGGACAAATTATTTTTATGAAACAAAAAACAAGAAACTCACTGCTCGAATTTAATACTGCCGCGCGCAGCTGACCAAGTAAAGTAGGCAGGTGCGGGGTGCTGCAATTCACGCCCCTGACGCGGACTCCCCCAAGGCCGCGCAGCGCAAGCCCGTTCTTAAGAAGCCCGATAGAGAGACCAGCGGAAAAACTTGAGTCCCGAGCAAGCCGTGGGAACCAGGGTGCGCCTCCAGAGTTTGTTCTACTGCCAGATCCTCAAAGAAAAAAGACGTGGAACCCGAGGTTGGCCACACAGGCGCTCAAAACGAAGTTTCCAGCCGCCGCCGCCCCCATTGTCTACATTCCCGTCGCCCCACATACTCCGACGCCCTTTCATGGCGAAACCTATGAGGATATCGAGTACTGGATCACCCAGTATGACCATGTGGCAGAACACAGCGGGTGGACCAACCAGCAACACCTGCAAAACCTGTACTTAGCGCTCTAAAGCACTGCGAAGCAATGGTTTGAGAATCACGAAGCCGCTTTGACATCTTGGGACATTCGCAAGCAAGAGTTTAAGAGGACATTTGCAAGTCAATATAGACAAGAAAGGGCGGAAGATTTACTGCGAGCGTGACCGCAGGGACCGCATGAGAGCCTTACCAGCTTCGTGGAAGATGTCCTCGGTTTGCGTGCACGCAGCGATCCTTCAGACAGCGACGAGAAGAATCTTCGAGATTTAATGCGAGGCGTGAAGGAGGACATTTTCGGCCACCTCGTTCGCAACCCTCCGACAATTGTAGAAGAATTTGTTGACGAAGCCACAAACATCAAGAGATCGAGCACTGTTGGCCAGAGCCTGCCACTACCATCGCAGCGTCAACGTCACCGCTCAAACTACCTCCGACGATAAAAGAAGAACGGGTCCAGTACATCCGTTCAGAACAGCCTGCACCCAGAATGACAAACGTGTGGAGGGCGCCGACCGACGCCCTCTGCGCTTCCACTGCGGGGAAAGCCGACCACACATACTGCCGATGACCATACCAAAGGCTCGGGCTGCGCGAGTTCCACTCCAACGACCCGCGCCCCCATTATGGTGAACGCCCTCGGTAGACCAACGAGAACCTGCGATGACCTCAGTACTCTGAGCCAGCGTCCCGTCGATAGTTCAGGTTGCCGTCCCCACGACGTCCGGCTTCGCCGTTGCGCCGACCCCGACGTGAAATCCTGTCGCCCCTTGCTTCTCGCCGGGGAAACTAGGCGCGGCAACCCATGGAGATGGAGTTTCCGAAGCCGACCGACACCAAGATCCCCCACGAACGTCGGAGGGTCCCCTTTTGAACGACATCAGAGACCAAAACAACGCTCCTGCAACGATAAAGAATAACATAAACGTCGTTCTCGACGGCCACGACGCGTCGGCTCTCGTCGACACCGGAGCCGACTATTCCGTCCTCTAGAGGGAGGCTCTCCCAACGCCTTTGGAAAGTGACCACGCCGTAGTATGGCCCACAGATGCGGATTGTTGGGGGACATCTTATCACGCCAGTCGGACGATGCACTGCTCGCGTCGAGATTCGCGGCGAGACGTGTCCGGTAAAGTTCGTCGTTCTACGAGACTGTGCGAAAGACGTTATACTCGAAAAAGACCGATTGTGTGAAAACGACTCCGTCATCGACATGGCAGCCAACAAATTGAGGCTGCGGAAACCTGTCGTAGTGTCCCAGGATCAGAAAACTGCGGCAGCCACGTAAGCTACAGTGCGCGTACTCTCCGACCATGTGAACTTGCTACCGCGCTCGAGTGTACTTGTGCCTGTCGGGACCAAAAAAGGCATCTTCGGAGAAGTTCTACGAAATCAAAAAGCGCAAAAGACAAGGCCAAGTGGAAGAGCACACTGGACAGCGCTTACTCGCAACTGACGTTTTAATTCGGAAGATGAGGAACGAAGAAGTAAAAACCCTAGAGCGTTAAAAGATGCAAATAGTTTTTTTTTTTTAGAAAGGAGCAAAAGGATTTGAAAAGACTGAGAATTAAAGAGAGATAAAAGAAGAAAATGAGTAAAAACAATAGGCAATGATGGACATGAATAAAGTAACAGTAAGAAAAAAATAAAAATATAAAGAAGAGGAAGGTAAAGCAAATTAAAAAATAGAGAAAATATTTTATGTACTTTCTTTTAATGACAGTCATCGATGGAGCACTGATGCAGGCGTCTCCTTTGGTCGCAATGGCTTCAGCATCAAAAATTTCGCAAGTTCGCTTATCAGGACACCTCCTCAGAATTCTTGTGCTGGACTTCGGCGTGGGCGCATCCCCAGTCCCTCACACTTAGAGTGAGATGACCCGACGCAGAGGATTTTAGAGATATCGAATGTTTTCTGAGCCTTACGTTGATGCATCTTCCCGACTGTCCCACATAAACCTTCCCACAGATAAATGTGAGCAAATACACTACTCCGATGTAATAGTTGACGTATTTGTGGCAGTGTTTAACGCCGAGTTATTCAGCTTTAAGCGCGGGGTTTTGACTCTGGGGCAGAGCTTTTTTGGCCTGTCGCAGGGTGAATACACAACCGGCACATCGTATTTGGAGGCAATTCTCTAAACGTAAATGAGAGATACGATAGATATAACGGACGACCGCCGGTCGACTTCTTTTTTCTCTACTCCTCATGCTTCTTGTGTTTGCTTTTGTCATACATTCAACAACGTGAGACAGGATGAAGATGGGGAAGCTTGATGCCTTGATACTTGCGCGCCAAAGCTCTCCTTTGCAGAATGAATGCGAGACAATTTCAGGGCAGTGCTAAAATAACTAGACACAACGCCCCTTTTGACAACTTTTGAGTGTGCAGATTTATACTGAAGAAGTCGTTTCTTAGATGTATGTCTATACATCATACAGACTAGGTCATTTTGAAAGGAAAGTCGCATATCAAGAAATTTGAGATTGTTCTTAGTAGAAGTTTCGTGGGTGAAGTTCAGTCCTTCGGCCTGACCTAGAGATATGTTTTTGATGGTGTTGATATTGTTTGTGTCATGGTATATTTGTCACGAGCACAATATAGGCATCATTGTATTTGAATATGCGTGCGACCCAAGAAGAAAACAAAACCCGGAATTCGCCCGTCACACCTTGAAAGAAAACTGTCAGTCTAAATGGAACCTACGCATCATCCAATGCAGATTCCTTTCTACTCCACGTAAGTCTTACCTGAAAACCTGACAAGCATCGAGCACAAGAAAAATTCAAAACCTACAATAAAGACGCGACCGATATGCCACAGGTGTTCTGAAATCCTAGGGTTCCTTTAGAGTCGATGCATTCCTGACGGTGTCAAGCAATTCCCTCTGCGGTACCAACTAAAATAAGTCTTCAACATCTAGTAAAATACAATAGCGTGTTTGGGTTGAATTATATCTCAGGTAGTGAGTTACTACTTCTGAGTTGGTTAGCATGAAGGGGTCACCGAGTTGGAGGACGGAAAAATCAGGCAAAAGATACCGCGACATTTCACCCTGCCATGATCCATTCTTAGTCACAATTACTGGAAAAATGTAGGCTTCCTTATGCGTCTTGGCCGCGAAAAATCTTCCAATTGGTTCCACCTGGACGTCATGATTTGTTTTCTTTGTTGGTTAAAATCAAGCCTGTGGTAAAGTTGAAGAGCCTTGGCCTTGACAAGTTTCAATTTGAAGTTAGGGAGGCCGTTGAAGTTTGTTTCCAAGAAAACATCGGCATTTTCAGGGTCGATGTCCAGACGGTCCACAACAAATCCTCCCTCTTGGTCGGACATTAACATATTTATATTGTTATGATGAAAGTGACCCACAATGCTTGATTGTTTCATTTCGCTTGCACGATTAGGACCCAACATCAATAACACACCGACGCAGTCATCGATGCATCGGGCACTGCCATTCTCTGGAGCTTTCGCCGTCATATCGCGAACGGTAAACAACATGTGGTTGCTCTGCCGTTTGGACATCGTGCAGAATTTTCAATACTTTCCAATGACCTTACCTAGGTGTGCAGGAAGCGACGCACTCCGCAGCAAAGTGACAGCTTCGCATTGGCGTTCCCTGTTTTTGAGTGCGGAGAATTTTCAGGTGTGGGATATAGTACCGGCAGAGAAAATCAGTCATCTGGTTTGCTGTACGCAGAAAGTAGTTCCATATTGACCACTGGGCACTGTTACAAAATCCAGAACCAGCTAGAAACTTCAGGCGCATTAGATAAAATCGTACCTATCTCCACATCCCGGCACGAACGATGCTGAACTATCCTTAACAGGATGGTTAAATCTAGTATGGACAGATTGATTCTCCCTGAACTATCCGCCAAAGCATAATACCGGTTAGGCCAGTTTGATTGCCAGTTGGAACATCCTTATCAGTTTAATTGGACTGGTTCAATCCTCGTACGGTCACTTTAATTGTCCTCAAACTATCCTCAACAGCTTAATTTCTCGTTGCGCCAGTCTGATTCCAGTTTGACCAACCTGACCAGGTTGATTGGTCTTGTTCAATTTTCGTATGGCCAGTTTGATTGTCCATGAACTATCCTCAACAGCGTAAATCCAGTTAGGCCATTCTGATAGCCAGTCCAACCATCCTGATCAGTTTAGTTGTGCGGGTTCATTTTTCTTATGGTTAGTTTGATTTTTTTAACTATCCTGAACAGCCTACTTCCTTTTTATCTATCTGATTGCCAGTTCGGCCATTCTGATCAGTTTAATACGACTGATTCCATTCTTCTATGGCCAGTTTAATTGTCCTCCACAGCCAAATTTCTCGTAAGCTCACTCTGATCGCCAGTCGGGACATCTTGAGGAGTTTAATTGGACTGGTTAAATTCTCGTATGGCCAGTTTGTTTGTCCTTGAACTATACTAAACAGCTTAATTCCCTTTAGGCTACTCTGCTTTCTAGTTCGAACGTCCTGATCATATTAATTGGACTGTTTTAATTCTCGTATGGTCAGTTTGATTATCCTTGAACAATCCTAAAAAGCTTAATTCTTGCTAGGCCATCTGATTGCGAGTTTGACCATCCTGATCAGTTTGATTGGACTGGTTCAATTCTCTGATGGTCAGTTTGATTTTTCTTGAACTACCCTAAACAACCTACGTCCTGTTAGTCTATATGATTGCCAGTTCGGCCATTCTGGTCAGTTTAATACGACAGGTTTCATTTCCATATGGCCAGTTTTATTGTCGTCAACAACTCAATTTCTCGTTAGGCCAGTCTGATCACCAGTTGGAATATCCTGTCCATTTTAATTTGACTGGGTCGATTCTCGTATCGCCCGTTTGATTGTCCCTGAATTATCCTCAACAACTTAGTTATCTTTAGGCCAGTTTGATTGCAAGTTCAACCATCTGGATCAGTTTACTTGGACTGGTTAAATTTTCGTATAGCCAGCTTGATTGTGCTTGAACTGTCCTCAAGAGCTTAATTCCAGTTAGGCCTGTCTGATTGCCATTTCCACCACCCTGATTAGTTTAATTCGACTCGTTCAATTTTTGTATGATCAATTTGACTGTTATTGAGGTGCCTTCAACAACTTAAGTCCCGTTAGGCCAGCCTGAATGAGAGTGGAGCAATCCTGATCAGTTTATTTGGACTGGTTCGATTCCCCTATGGCAAGTTTGATAGACCTTAAGCTATCCTCAACAGCTTAATTCATATTAGGCGAGTTTGATTGCCAGTTTTCGTATGTCAGTTTGATTGTCCTTGAACTATCCTCAACTGCTTAATTCCCGTTAGGCCAGTCTAATTGCCAGTTCAACCAGCCTGACCAGTTGACTTGAACTGGATCGATTCTCATATGGCCAGCTTGATTGCCATCGAACTATCATCAGCTGCTTAATTTCCGTTAACCAGATTTATTGACACTTTGACAATTGTGATCAGTTTAATTAAGCTGGTTTAGTTCTCGTATAGCCAGTTTGATTGTCTTTGAAAGATTCTCAACAGCTGAATTCCCGTTAGGCCAATATGATTGCCAGTTTGACCATCCTGATCACTTTAATTAAACTGGTTCAATTCTCGCATGGCCAGTTTGATTTTCCTTGGACTACCCTCAAGAACTTAATTCCCGTTAGGCAAGTCATATTGATATTTTGACCATTCTTCTCATCCTCAATATTTATACGAAAAAAATCGTCGACGACTTCGTGTCGCGTGAGTAGAAAGACTATTGCAACAAGTTGTCTGGTAGGATAGGGAGGCGCGCTCATTTCAAAAACGGCCAAGTCGCGCGATATCGCGTTGCCATTTTTCTTTATTTATATGCCCCCACTGTGAAACGTTTAAGGCAAGAAAAAAACTACCGATGTTGGGGTGTGAGTGATTCTTTAAGAGGTGGTCGCATTTATTATAATAGTTCTAAATTCCCCACTGTTGTTTTAAGAACGGCAATTGAATCGGGCAAATAGTTTATTTCGGCGTGCATCCGGGTACGCTGGCATGCGTCTGTGTTCGCCAAAGATTCTAGGGTTAATCAAGCGCTTTGTACACAAATATCAAGGACAACAAATGCTGCTCTGACAAGGTTTCGAAAAAGGTCTATTTCAGTGCGGATTAGAAGAAAAAAAAAAAAACTGGAAATCACTAAATCAGCCGCATTACCAGTACAGCTTCAGAGAGAACGAAGAGTTGAGAACAGGAGGAGAAAATGATTGAGTTAAATAAGCTCAGTACTCTAGGGCAAGGTCGGTGTACTTTGAAACTTATTGTTTATTTCGTTTCGTTCTGTTAAATCTGGAGAAAAATAAAAAGTATTTTCCATAAGCTTTATTATAAGATATAAAAGTAACTGAGAACTATAATTTTTAAAAAGCCAAATGGTACTGAATTTTTCGCTACTAATGCCTAAATTCATCCGTTCTCGATTTAAAATGATTAAGCTCGTTCGATTTATTATAACACGCTAGCCAGTTACGGTCCAGCGGGGCCCTGTTCACGTTTATGACACCAGGTTATCTCAGACCCTGTTCCGTAAGTACAGTGCCCTAGCTGCCTTTTGTTCCGTAACACATTTTTTCTGCACTAGTTTCGGCAGTTTCAAGTAAATCCGTTGAGCTGCCTATTGAAGGGCCCTAGTGAATATTTGTTTGCCTCCCAAGCAGGCTGCACGTATGTCAAAACTGGGCGCTGATCTGCAGTCGCTTTGTTCTGATGTTATGTCCGCCGTTCTCCAGTGACTGTGGCGGCTTTTATTTGTGACGTAGCAAGATAAGCATATGTTTTTTTTTCTACTTTGTGTGTTTATATACACAAGATTTCATTTTCTTACATGTTCAGAAAATTATAGCTTGCTAAAATCAAAAATCTTGCAAATACCACAGCTTGTGATGAAGCAGTTAGAAATGCTAAATTCATTCTTTTCTTTTAAACTTATCTTTTCTATTATCGTTACGCCTAACTAAATCAATGTTTCTCCAGTGGATGTACTGAAAAAGAACCCGAGGCCAGATTGACTAAGAATGTCTTATCTTAAGACATTTTTTCTAAGAAGTTCGTAACTCAAGAAGTTCTTAAGATGTGCCGGAATCGGCATTCTCGAAGGGGTTCTTACGAATTACTTACGAACGGACTGGCTACGACAAAATTAAGCGAGGGAAAGAGAGAAACTTCCGGTATCTCGCGATGCTCGCAAACAACGAGAGCGGCGAGAGCGAAGCGTTGCCTTGACGACGACAGGAGACGCCTTGCCCGCCACACGTGTAGTCGCCTCATCGACGGCAGTAGTGCAGGCCGTGGTCTACGCGAACGATGGCGACGCAGTCGGAGGGCAAAAAGCAGCGAATGCCGAACTTCACGGAGGCTGAACTGGAAACTCTAGTCGACGGCTACGAGGCAAGAAGGACCGCGATTGACGCGAAGGGCGATGGCCCACATGGCTCCGCCGCCAAGCAGCGGGCTTGGCTGCAAATCACCAAGGATTTGTATGCAGTCTCCGGCGTAAGACGAGACGTGGCCGAAGTGAAGAAGAAATGGGCCGATTACAAGAGCATTCACAAAAAGCGAGGTAAGGCATCCTTTGAGCTTTCTTACAGTTCGCGAAATAAGTTGTTGCGATATGATCGTTAGACACACGCAGCAGAAACCGACTATCTCTAACATTGTCGCGCTGTGTGTATAAGGCGCGAAACGTTTGGCGTGAATGCAGAGTCGACGAGCGAGCGCATTTTATTACTTAGCTTAGTGCTGCCAGATACTGCAGAAGGCTCTTGGCCTCTTTCAACGACAAAGGACATCAGCCCAAGCGTGTAATGAGGTAGATCGGCAATTACGTTCGCTCGTACCTAGTGTCATACACGAAAAATGATCGCATAGCTCGAAAAGATCCTTCGAACGTTCTACCAATTAGCCCAAGCTTCAGTCTTAGCAACCTTCATACCCGCATTCGATCGCACAAACAATAGGGTGGTAGCCTTCGCTATGCGAACGTAATTCGAAAATTAGTGATATTGCTTGGATTAGCATTGCAGTAAAATCGGTTGGAAGTTATGGCTAATCCTTGTCATTAAAGACGTCTCGTGCTTGTCCTTTTTGTGTCTAGGATTTTAGAATGTTTAACGGTAACCAGCTCGCCTGCCTAATCAAGTTGTCTTCAAAAACCATGTTGTATGTGTTTTTTTTACGCAATTGTTTGTATTAATTACTTAGTATCTACTATTAACCAACTAACCTAACGAAGAGTCGTGATGTAACTGATAATCCGCGCAAACTGCATCCCACTTTGACCCGTTACTTGATACTGACATGATGCACAGGTGCATCCTTGAAGCGCAGCCAGGGTGCCACCGGAGGCGGGGTTGGTGACAAGCCGCTCAATGATGTGGAGGAGAGAGTCGTGGGGCTCCTGAGCGTGGAGGCAATGGCTGGCATCCCTGGTGCCTTCGATATTGGGGTTGCGGTCGAGGTGCCAGTGGACGAGCCCTTCAGCCTGCCATTCTTGGGTAGGCTCACACTTGGATGAACAAACTGCTTGCATCCCCTCATTAATGGGTGTCATGTGTTGTCACAATTGGTTGGCAAAACGTTTTACAATTGTTATGAGGTTCTGCACATGCAGTAGTTGCATTTCATATGGTCGTGTTTCCCTACTCCAACAACCACTTTAAATTCCAATCTCCCAGGTGCTCCCACAACATCACATGCAGCAAGGCCAGGCTCAGTCGAGCTAGTTCCTTCCGTTGGTGAGCTTTTCGACTTCAAAATTTAAGTGTAGCGTGACTAATCAATTAGCTCTTTATTTAAATGATCTAGACTCTGGGACCTATGTTCCGGTTAAACAGGACAGGACTGTGCTACATTTCTACCAAAGATTGTGTTTGTATCAAAATAATGTTTTTTTCTTTTTTTGCAAGATACGACTCCAGGACCATGCAGGCCTGCTTCAGTGAGACCACCACGTGCAAGGTTTGCTGCATTTAACTTTTTGATTGCTTCTATAATGGTAGCACCTGTATCATTGGAGGAAATTGCATTTGGCGTCCAGAATAGACCTACATTTCAATTCAAAGTAGAAACTGTTATTTAACTCTTTGTTCAAACAGCGCTAGAATGGAAAGAGTTTGATCATGATCTGTTTGCACCTGCATTTTGACCTAACGAGTTTTCTGAATAATGAACTCTCTGTAATAATGCCTTCAGGACACTGCAGGTAATCATCGGTAAGTAAATAAATAACATTGCCCATAGTGGTTATAATTGGAACACTTCATGATTTTTTGTTTTTGTCTTCCAGCTTATTTGGCGTTCAAGGCGTACACCCGCTGGAAGATGCAGGTGGGTGGTTTTGGTTCTTTTGGTTGAGCAATCATGCTTGCTCGTCACAACCTGTTGTAGTCTATCGGTCATATGTTAGCCAGCAGTTTACAAAGAACTGTACTCAGCTCTATTCGTTTTTCTATTCAGAAAACCACGATGCCAGCGGATGTCTGCTGCAAGACGACGGTGGGGCTTCGCTCCACACTTCAAGCAGTCACAAACCCAGCCAAAGACGTTAGTATCATTCTACTAGATGTGGATTGCAACACCAACCTCACATTGAATCCAAGGCCACACTGCACAAAATATCCAGCAGTGTGATAAAACTAGTCTGTAAATATTGAAACAAGTCAATCTGCCCGGTAACATCCACCGTAGAAAAGACCACTCCTGTCGGCTTTTTTTTTTTCACTTGTTCCACGTTTTCTGGGTGCTGTGCATTTCTCTCAGAAAAAAGTATTACATTTTTTGCTGGCTAAAACTGATTAAATACCAATATGCCTTTCGTTAAATTACCTCAGCTCCAAGGAACATGATGCGTGTTGTTGCACGCACTGCACATGGTAGTGTCTGCAGCAGCAACCGTTCCGTAACAGATACCTACTTTACAGATGACACCTTGCGCATGCATTTGCCAACTTTATTTTGATCATTTACTTCCCTAATTTTTCTATACAGATAAGGGGAGTGAATGTACCTACTTCTTGGTGCTTGGGTAATTTGGCAAAAGGTCCCTTCTCTCGTTAACAACTTGGTTTTATCATTCATGCACGCTTCTTATGCCTAACCTGGACATGTATTCTTCATGCGAGTTTCACAACAGTATCATGGAAACATGATCACAAAATGGCTTTCCAACTTCTCAATAAGGCAAGCAACCATTTTCCTCTATGTGCAGGTGGCGTGGAGGACCCTAGCCACAAGATTATCCAATCTCAGCAAGCTATTGTTGAACGCCTGGACCAGATTATAGAACTGCAGAAGCAGAGGGTGGCACTTGAAGCCTACAAGCTCAACGTGCAGTTTGTAGATGGCAAAATTGTCCCTATGTAATAATAAGAAGACACTCGAGTACAATAACAAAACATTGTTTCTTTAATACACACAAGGCTTTTCTTTTACCTGCACCCATTGATGCTTTAGGTTTACACAGAAGAGTTCCAACCAAAATCCAAAAAATGGTTCAGCCCGACCTTTCAAAACCTGCTCGGTTTCTTCATCAGGGGTGACTAAATCGTGAGGAGCAGCAGCAGTTTTCATCTTCTTCTTAGTTGTTTTTGACTCGAATTTTCTTCTATTATACAGATGGTTTCTTGTTTGTTGCCGTCGTCAGGTAGCGCGACATGGACTGCTCCACAGAAGAAAACTTGAGTCGAAAACAACTAAGAAGAAGATGAAAACTGCTGCTGCTTCTTGCGATTTAGTCACCCCTGATGAAGAAACCGAGCAGGTTTTGAAACGTCGGGCTGAACCGTTTTTGCCTTATGGTTGAGCCTTCCGCAAAATGTTCTCATTCAAGCCACTGATGCTTTGTAGCATGTTTCACAAACTCACTTAAAAACGGTGTTGACAAGCTCATTTCTGACTGCGGTGCCAGAGGTTGTGTCTCGGGCAGTGCTCGGCCTGTCCTCTTCTTCCTCTTCCTCATCGTCGGATTCTTCAACTGTTCAGAACACCATATTTAGCACAGCACAAAGGGACATCAACAAGGCTTCTAAGAACAGTTATAACATTGCAATAACTCAATAAGCTGCCGAAAGCACTTTCCAAGGAACGTGTTTACAAACTATAGGCTTCACACATCATACTACAGGCTCAAACTGAAATATGTAAATTGAACTGTAAGGAGATAACAATATGCAAAGGTAATGGTAGGTGGTGCCACCGTACTGCAACGTCCTGGAAATGCCCAGACTTGAGCCACTGAATAAGCTACGCTCAGAGTAACCACAATTTCTCTCCAGACTGTGTTGTGGGTGTGCAGTTGGCGATCATTACAATTTTGAAATGTGGCTTCCTGAGCGGTGGCAGGAAGTTCAGGCGACACTGTTTCGCACTAGTTGCGGATTCTTGGAATATTTCTGGAGGGCGGAAGACCATCTTTTTGCCTTTTCAGACAGAGCTTCAGATAACTGGCGAATATAACTTGGAGCGCCGAGATAACAAGCTTCACTGCTTTGAAGCGTAGCTTATCTGGAGGCCCTAGCCCAGACATGTATCGGTTGTGACCTGACATCGCATGACTCAGTTTAAACAATGACTATGTTGCTCATGGCAAGGCAACGTGAATCATCGGATTCAAACGAGGCATGGTAGTGGGTGTCTGATGCAGGCACGTACCAGGGTCTGCCCATGGGGCCGGGCGCCCGCCGAGATCTTCCATTTGCTGTGCCTGCTCTCCCTCCCCTCATACAGCAATTTGTCATGGGCGCCCCCCCCCCCTCGAAACAAATCCTGCTACAAAGCCTGGTCTGATAGATGGAGATTTCATTTCCAAAGCTGCACAGATAATCAACATTCCTTGATATACGGTGTTGTGATGTTTACTAAGAATACCGCGTGTTTGTGACCTTCGTTAAACAAATTTAAAGCCTGTATGTGTGAGCCATGAAAGTGCTAATCGAACAATGTGTGAATTTATACCTACAGACTGGAGAATTTCTAAACAAAGAATGGAACCGCAGTTGTAGGCAGCTAGACTTAGTCGCCCTCTACCATCACGTCACTAGCAGAGCAGAATGGTACCTCTGGCAGAGCAGATGTTAAATGCAGGGACTCAAACCGTAACCGTAACCGAAAACGAAAACCGTTTAGGAACGAAATTTTTCAGTAACCGTAACCGGAACGAAACCGTTATTCGAAATTCATAAAAACCGTAACCGTAACCGTAACCGTAAATTATTTACCGGTAACCGGTTTTAATCGATATTAACCGAAAAATAAAAATATTAGCTTTTCTCAAGTATGACCTGGGGGAAGGATCTTGAAATGCCGTGGCCATTTGACAGAGTTACTGTCAGCGAGTGGTGCATCTGAAAATACATTTCCGTTGAATCTATCTTTACTATTAAGAATACTTAGTTGAAATCAGTGATCGAGCTTATAATAAAATTCTCTATTTATAAATCTTCCACACTCCTACATCGCTACATATTGTCAGTACTTGTCGCCTTCAGGGTATTAACTAATAATTTAGAATTCTCAGATGTCCATCCAACTCGGTTCTATCAAAACAACCGATGTTCCTAACATGCAGTAGCCAGTATGAAGAAACGAGTTAATTTGGCCATCATGCAGAGCTGGCTGAAAAGAAAACCTGGTATTCATTTAGTCTGAAACATGTCGCGAGTGGCGATTTTGAAACAACACAGAAAGAAAAAAAAATTCAGAGGTTGGACATCGGCGTTTTGTGTGATGTATATATATATATATATATATATATAAGAGGTGTTTCAGAGAACTCAGGCCGAATCGCTCCTGCGAAAACTACTCATCGCAACGAAAAAAGGCTTCCGTCGTTTTGGTCCTGGGCCAGGGGCCTATTTAGTAAAATTATTAAAGTCCGGGATAATTAGGTTGTTAAATATTTTGCGTAATTAACTTTATCAATATTGTGTTTAAGGGCATAGTTTCAATTAGAAAATTGCTCAGCATCGTTGAAAAACACTAAATCAACAAATTGCAGAACGATAGAAGGCACGCGAAGCATTTTACGGCTTTCTGAAAAACCGCACAAATTCGACGGGTTGTTAAGTTTCGGTTTGTAATCGGAGCGCATCTCGACCCCGGCGGCACCGCGCCCCGTGGAGAGATAGTGCAACCAGCCTCTGCTGCGTCGTGCGATGACAGCGCAGCAGAGGTTGGTTGCACTATCTCTCCACTGGGCGCAGTGCCGCCGGGGCCGAGATGCGCTCCGATAACAAACCGAAACTTAAAAACCCGTCGAATTTGTGCGGTTTTCCAGAAAGCCGTAAAATGCGTTCGCGTGCCTTCTATCGTTCTGCAATTTGTTGATTTAGTGTTTTTCAACGATGCTGAGCAATTTTCTAATTGAAACCATGCCCTTAAACACAATATTGAAAAAGTTAATTACGCAAAAATAATTAACAACCTAATTATCCCGGACTTTAATAATTTTCCTAAATGGGCCCCTGGCTCAGGACCAAAACGACACAAGCCTTTTTTCGTTGCGATGAGTAGTTTTCGCACGAGCGATTTGGTCTGAGTTCTCTGAAACACCCTATATATATATACAGGGTGTTTCACGAAAGGTGGACAAATTCGATATTGTGAAAACTACGCGTCGCAACAAAAAAAGGCTTGTGTCTTTTTGGTCCTGGGCCAGGGGCCTATTCTAGAAAATTATTAAAGTCCGAGGTAATCAAATTGTTAATTATTATTGCGTAATTAACTTTGTTAATATTGTGTTTAAGGGCATAGTTTCAATTTGAAAATTGCTCAGCGTCATCGAAAACACTAAATCAACAAATTGCAAAACGATAGAAGGCACGCGAAGCATTTTACGGCTTTCTGAAAAACCGTACAAATTCGACGGGTTTTTAAGTTTCGGTTTGTTATCGGAGCGCATCTCCGCCCCGGCAGCACCGCGCCCCGTGGAGAGATAGTGCAACCAACCTCTGCTGCGCTGTCATCGACGCGAGCGCAGCAGAGGCTGGTTGCACTATCTCTCCACGGGGCGCGGTGCTGCCGGGGCGGAGATGCGCTCCGATAACAAACCGAAACTTAAAAACCCGTCGAATTTGTACGGTTTTTCAGAGAGCCGTAAAATGCTTCGCGTGCTTTCTATCGTTCTGCAATTTGTTGATTTATTGTTTTTCGATGACTGCTGAGCAATTTTCTAATTGAAACCATGCCCTTAAACCCAATAATAAAAAAGTTAATTACGCAAAAATATTTAACAATATAATTATCTCGGACTTTAATAATTTTCCTAAAAAGGCCCCTAGCCCAGGACCAAAACGACACAAGCCTTTTTTTGGTGCGATGCGTAGTTTTCGCAATATCGAATTTGTCCACGTTTCGTGAAACACCCTGTATATATTGATATATATATGCTCAGGCTGACAGCAGCGGAAGGAACGAGGAAACGTCCGAAGGGCTTCAAAGTTCTTTCTTTTCCTTGTCGTGCCGAGACCCTTTTTCAAACCGAGTGGCAGCCGCCGGCACTACCACGCATCTCAGCAAGACAAGATAAAAAGTTAAGGAGAAGGATGCCTCGTCTTCGACCGCTCCAACGCACAATGCCACCGATGACGGAGCCGCCCTTGTCCAACAGACAGGGGATGCAATTTCTGCTACCTTCGCATCAAACTTGAGAGCTGCCCTGCTTCCAATCGTCGATGCCAAGGCCGGTCTCGCCCCACACGGCCAGCAGTCTCAGCGGTCTCTGTCGCAGAACTCTGAACGCGAGCTATTCGAACGTTAGCACGGTGAGCTCGAACATCCACAGACGCGCCAAGAGATCGAATCCAGCATCGCCAGAGCCCTCACCTGCTTCCGCCGGAAATACGGCAGAAGCACGAGGAGGGCTACTGAAATAATTTCTACCAGAGCCACCAATGCGATCCAAGTACCTCTGGTGAAGCCCTCACCACCCATTCCCGGAGTGAGGGTCCTCAGGCCTTACGACATTCTGCGTGATCTCGCCCAGAACACCAGAAGTTTTTCCGCGAGATATATTCACGAGATCCGGCATCTCCACCCGTATCGTTTCTACTGGGGTATGCCATGCTCCCCGAACACCAGCACCTAATTTTCGATAGACTGGAACTATTCCACGTCGACGCGAGAAGGAACTGGAGGGCGGCTATCCTATCCCAGGCTTCAAGGCTCGAGTCGGAGGTTTTCAGAGAGCTCTCCGACCAGCTACCCAACCAGCCGCGACGCGGCCGCCACACATCTCGTGCTCCTGCGTACACCAACTGCAGCCCAGGCACGAAGTCTACGAAGCCCTCTAGTGCTAAGTGAGTCCGGCAGCTACCCGGGTCTTCGAGACCCACCAGTGCCCTTATCGACGGCACCTTCGTCTTTCGGACGCTCCTGGACGATTTCCCGGTCAAGGACTCTCTCGCCCATGCATTTTGCAATGCTGGCGTCTCAGCCGACCTTGCCCGTACTTGACGTTGGATCGAAGAAAACGACCCATTGGATCCGGACTCGACGGCCACCGCCACCGAGCGAATCCTGGAGTGGCTCAGCAGGACCGACCGTGTAATCAAGCCCCACGCCGATGACGACTCCTTCGACAGCTACGATGACGAGGAGGAAAACCACACCAACACACAGGAACACGCTACAGACAAGCAAAGCGACGTAGAAGGCTCCGAGTCGGACCTGGGTAGCACTGCCCACAAGTCGAAAGCGACGGGACCTCCGCCGCCCGTCCACCTGACCAGCAGGCACCTAAAGTCGACTGGGCAGTGTTTAGTGAGGCATGTAGTTTTCACAGGCCGCCCGCGAAGTACGAAGGGGTCTTGCTTCACGGCCCGCCTTTCTCTGCCTGACCAGGTCAACACGATTGATGCCGCCATAACCAACATGTTGGTAGCATCATCGAACGCTTCTTACGTGGTCCGTACCTTAACTCCGTCTTCCTCGTATCCAAGTCAGCCACCAAGTCTCGCTCTGTTTTAGACTGCGCAGCACTTACTCCTTACCGCCAGGCACCTTAGTTCCGCTTTACTCCCTATCCCAGGTCATCAAAGTAAACCCATAGATTCCCGCCCCAAGCGCATATGATGAAGCTCAACCTGGCCGAGGCCTTTTACCATGTCATGCTTCATCTCACTTCCTGTAATCTGATCACATTTAGACTAGGCCGCCTTTACTGGCGTTTTTGCCGTATGCCCTTCGTCATACGCCCGGCGCCTTTTTACATGCCGCTTTTGGCAACAGCCATTGCCAGGGAAATGCGCGCGCGTGGACTCTGGGCTTGGTCTCATGTAGACAACTTTTTGCGCGCGCATCCCGACCCAGAGAAGTTGGCGTCTTCGGTGCGCCTCCTCGTGGAGGACTTGCTGTGGTCGGGATTTAGCTTAAACCTAAGCTACACGAGCAGAGCCCATGCGACGCATAGGTCTTCTTGGGTTCCGGCGCGACACAGCTGATGACACCATTTCGAACACGCCAGATGGCTCCGAGCCATTTCTCGTGTCCTTCGCTCGCTGGAGCGCCCGCTTCCCCTCAAGGCGCTCCAGGAGGCGGCGGGCTACTTGTCATTTTACTTTTCTCTCTATGGCTCTGGGTTTTTTCTTCTTCGTCCCCTGTTTGACAATGTTTCAGACCAAATTCCTCTTTCACTCAACTGGCTTCCCTTTCTTCTGCGTGTTTGGCTGACTTTGCCGTACTGCCTACCGCTCCCGCTTTTGTCCGCTACTCAGCAGCGCATAGGCAGATGCATCCGGAGTCGGTTACGGCGTAGATGCTGGGGACTCTGCGCAGGCAATCATCGCCCCTCTGCCGAGGCCAATATACCTCCGGGAAGGACTCGCCGTATTGTGGTCCACGTGTATTGCCGAGAAAGGGACTCTTCCACACACGGAGAACAGAGCTTTGGCTCTCACTCTGCGCCGCGGCCACGGACGAGCTTTGCTTTGGGCTATTGCCATTGCCATTTCTCTTCATACTTTTTTTTATTCGGATTCATTGAAAAACCTCGGGAAGCCCTTCGGACGTTTCTTCCGCCGCCCTCAGCACGAGAAGGAAAAGATGTCTCGCGCCGAGAGCGCGAGGATTTGATGGCCCGCCGACTCGCCATCGCGTGTCAAACGCGCAACCGCAGGTCGGCGGGGCTCATGACCGACGGTGCTTATTTCATTGGCATATATTTATTAAAAAAAGAAGAGATACCGCACTGGCAATAGCACAAGGCAAAGCTCATCCACGGTCGCGGTGCAGCGCTAGAGCCAAAGCTGTCTTGTCCGTGTGTAGCAGAGTCCCTTTCACGCCAATGCACGTGCACCAGAACACATCGAGTCCTTCCCATGGAGGTATATTGGCCTCGGCAGAGGGGCTATGATTGCCTGCGCACAGTCCCCTACAAGCAGAGTGTCGAACCGAAATTTTTATCGGTTCGGTTCCGGTTCGGGTTCACGGCCTTCGGTTCAGCTCCGGTTCAGTTCCGGGGATCAAAAAATAACGGTTCAAACCGGTTCGAACCGGTTCGAACCGGTTTGAACCGCTAAATTGAGAATATATTTTCCGCGTTGTTCTGGCCATATACGCTATTTACGCCGTGAAACGATTAACTATATAGTTTCTTCGATCGTCCGTGCAATTTACTTTTGTTTTTACGTACAAAATTATGAAATTCAGTTATTTATTTTGACGCAAGAGTAGAAGAAAATCTACATTAACGTACATAACGTCGTGTTCATACGACTCAACATCCCTTTGTTTACCAGTAACATATATTTTACCTAAATCAAAATGTTTAAGTACAAGAGTGAAGAGTTGAGCTTGTTGGTACATACCTGTAAATATATCAACTTGAAATTTAGATTATACTGTATTTTCTTGTCCTTTCTTCGTGTTTAACTAAAACTCTATAGTTCAAGCTGATTTATTTACACGGTATAAAATATTGTCGCGAAGTGGTAGGTCGCCTAAAATACCCCTGATTGGTACAACTTTGTGTCGCAGTATTAAAAGTGAAATCGTGATGGTGTCCTTGAACCAAGGAAATAAATACATCACATAAAATGATAAAATGAGCACCTCGTGGCCATATATATTAGGAAATATTGTTTACGAAATACGCTTCACAATATATATGTATAAGATGACGACACAACTGAGCTAAAAGCAATGACATTTTCAAGACGTCACAAAAGTTTTAGAATAATTCCTTTCAGTCTATTTTTTATGGAAACACCGAGCAGCAATCAAAATACTTATTGTTCTAACCAAACATTGTTTACACTCAGCACCACATGCATGCGACAAATCATGCAGCAAGGAGTAATCGCAATTGTTCACTCTTAATCTATACGCACCTTCGCACTGAGATCGAATCTGGCACAAAATAGAGCTTGCCCAAGTGAACATTTTCTTATACAGGAGAAGCTGGCACAGCCTGGCTTTTTAACGCGAAAGCGTTAAGGAGGTCATGTCGCAGAAAAGCCGATGTCGGTGGCGTGACAGGAAAATCGTGATTGGTCGATAGGGTTATGACGTCAGAGCAACATGCCCTCGCGCATGAATTTCAAACAACCCACAATGCTCACGTGAAGCGTGACATGACGCGTGGAATGAGAGTGATTAAAACATGACATGTAAAGCGAATTAAAGGTCGCCGTTTGTCTCAAATGATTTCACTTTCTAAAGTAATCTCTTTGCCTTAAAAAAATAATTAAGAGTCTTAGGCGGCATTTGAACCCACGACCCTTTGGTTGCGAGTCAGACGCTTTCGACTAGGCCACGCGATGCACGCTTTCGCGGCAAATGAGAATGCGATGCAAACGAGGCCCGTTAAGGTTATCGCGTTCCACTTTTAAAGGCGAAGTTTAAGCGTCCTCCAAAATTATTTTTTGTTAAGTAAAACAAAGTAGTATTTCACGTTGTACTCGACATGGCAGCTACTTAATTGGACACTTTCTTACGGTTTGCGTGCGTAATCGTCATAGTTCCGCCGCGCGTCCTTGTTTACTTCGTTTTTGTCCAGCCCACAGACACATAAAAGTAATGTTCACCACATAAAATAGGCAATAACAGACTTCTATATGTTTGAGAAGTTATATGTGTGAGGAACACATAGTTATTTAAATTCGCTTCAAAATCAGGAATGTGTGCAAGGCTGTCCCATATCAGTTACAACGTGCCTGTCGAGGATAAAAACGCCAGAAAAGATTCGCAGAACACCTTTCAGATAATTTGGGGGCGGGGCATTGCTTTAGGGTGGTCGGCCCCTTATTTACGTTGTCAAATATACAGTTAATATATAAATATATTTTTATAACGATCAATAAATTTTACTTTATAAAGTTCACATAACCGCTTGAGACCGACGCGGAAGGACGATACTCGAAACTACGCGAGCTGTGGAGTCTGCGTAAAAGTGTCTTTCTGTTTGGCTGATTGGCAGTGTGAAACATCGGGTTGCAGGGTACGCCAAAAAGGACTCTGTGCTCATCATGATAAATTGGAAGTCAAATACATGAAATGTTCAGAAAGAGAGAGATAATTAATGTTATTTTTCTAAATAATCCCTTAAAGAACGCCTTACTCCAAAAAGAGGTACGTAAAGATGCACGCAATGAAATTTATAATTTTACATAAATAGGGCGAAAGACTGACAAAGATTCTTAAAATCTTAGTATAAATCAAATTTCATCAGCTTGCATGAGTTCGAAACTTCGCGAAATACTGCCTCGGAAGGGTAATGTTATATTTGGTTTTCCCTGCACTTGTTTCGGGCCCTCACTTTACAACACTATGCTTGAATAGTCATGCGCTCTACCATTTCTCTAGGCTGCCATATATCATCGCGAGACTGCTATAAAAACTGCAAAAGTTTACAATCAGGTCATCTATAGCTAGTGTTGCGAACATAACATTTCACCAGAAAGCTGAACTGTTTAACATGGTATGCACGTGACGTCATCACACTATAGAGTGAGTGAGAAAACGTATTTATTAAAGGAATGGGATACATCACGATCTCTTGATAAAGTCATCCAATCGTGACGGGGGAAGAGGATTATAGGAAGGGTGGGGGGAGGGGGCTAAATGTAACAGGCGATCCCCGATGAGCGGACGAAACTAATCAGGGAATCGAGAATGTGTTTGCGGTGCGGGTGCTCGAGCCTGGGGCGGGTCCAGTCCTAGTACGTAGCTGGTCTTGCCTCTTCAGGGAGTGAGTTTATGGCGTCGTTACGATGCTCTGCGACCCCCTCGCACGTCCAGACGAGATGGATGCACATATCACACTATAGCCTGGTGTTCATTGTGATTTCATCTTGCTGAGAAAATCGAATTCGATGGTGCAAAATGCACGCTGCAGGAGGTTCAAGCTCAGTGAAAGCGAAGTATTTTAAATGCACGTATTATTATTCTTAGTGCATCGTCGTGAGGAACGGCGCGTGCGTCTGGAACAACAAGAACGTGCTTTTTGGCGAGGGCGATTTTGCACACAAAGTAGTTTCCGGGATCACGCTTTTTGGTCTGCGCCAAAGATGCGGGGAAGAGGAACCTTTACAACTCAGTAAGTTTTTGTAATTACCCCCCCCCCCCCCCCCACACACACACACTTATTTTTACAGCGGAGCTGTTAAGGGCTAGTTACCCCAGCATCGTATCCGTCAGTAAACAAATCATGACACTGAACTCTGGACAGCTACCGCCATCTATAAATGATGACGGAAACTAGACAACCGGCTTGCCGGTTGTCTGGTTGCCGCCGCCTCGCATAGACGGTGGCAACTTCTCCAGCCTTTCCACTCTGGCTTGCCGACTTGCTGCCGGCCATTACTTCATCCCACCATAGTACAGCTTCGCTGGTCTTCCTTCTTCACCGGAGTGGAAAGGCTGATAGTATTCCTGAGGAATTGCCTCCTCCGTTTGTGTGTGCTAATTCGACAATTTTATTTGTAAGTTAACAGCAACCCTTCACTGCTTTTATTTTGCACCCCATGAAGTTTAAAGGGGTCATAAAACGATATCAGGTTGGAATGTTCATGACTTTTCCGAGGCGTACTGCCTCCGCTTGTCCCCGCAGCTCCGCTTTTTCTGTCCTAGCACCGCGCATGGGCAGTAGTGGAATTTCTCTACGTGGCGGTAACCAAGCCCTCAAGTTGCCGTCACCGCCATTCAACATGTTCGCGGCGGCAGCGGCGATTCAACTGCCGCTTCCGCCGAGAACATGGAGGAGGAATTTTCGTCCCTTTTTCAAGCGCCACCAGGTTGCGCTGCATCTAAATCGGTGAAATGGAGGAAGGGGTGCGATTTCCTCCCTTCTGTAGGCGACAGGGAGGAACATCGCTTTTTCCTCCATTTCTTCTCCTTTTTTTAGAGTGCAGTCTGACACAAGTATACTCGCACAGGCCGCCACTGATTCAGAAGCTTCTTTGTCGCGGTGAAATTGCGAGGCTAAAATGAGACTATTTCTTTTAGTCTTGCCTTCGCAAAGATTGATGTCGTAATTGTAGGATCAAACCCACTCGCCTGTTTACAGTCGAGCGCGGTTCATTGATTGGACAGGAGAACTGCGTGAGCACTGTACATCGGCTTGTAACAAGCAACGGACACTTGGGTAGTGGCTCCTGTCCAACCACTGCGGTGATGAGAATAGCCGAACTCTAACAATGTCTAGAGCTCAGCACGCGTTTTCTTCCTTTCCAACCGCAGCGCGGGGTATGATTAACGCTGGCGGCATAAGACAGGCACCAGGCCACGTGGCCGCTTCTGGCTCCGAGTTGAGGGAATGAACGATGCTCATATTTCTCTAATTTTTTTGGCGACTGCCATTGCCTAGAAAAAGAGCAAAGCCAAGTTCAATCAGTTATTAAAGTTAGGGAGTGATCCTGAGTACAATTTAGTGATGTATAGAAATCTTTTTATAGCTTCTTTAAGCAAAATACAGAGGGGTCGAAACTTGGGCAATAACTTGAGAACGACACTCGTGTGAGCCTTACAGCGACCGCCAACGTTCGGCTGTCCCTCTGAGGTCACTAAATTTTGTTGGGGGGTATTCCTTTTGTACACACATGTAGTTTTATGTAACGTCATATTATTAAGTCGCATTTAGTCATTTTAATACTGCTATCCTCGGGGACATCTTTCGGATGCAGTCCAGCAACAACGAAAAAATGTTTGGGTGCCTCAATGATGTAAAATTGGTCTTGCAACATTTTTTTGTACCTGTTAAGAAGTAACCCCTGACGTTGATAGCTTGCGAAATATCCATTAGTTTTCCCCTCCGCGCAATAGCAGATGCAGAAAAAAATAAAGGAAAGAGAAAGCTGTCGATCCCCTCCTCAACTCGCAAATCGAACAAGCGGCCACGTGATCTGACACTAATTATATACTGTCAGTGTTCATCATAGTCATGCCCTAGGCGGCTAGGGTTTGGAAAGCAAAAGCTTGGGTTGAGCTTCAGATATTGTTAAAGTTGGAACTATTATCATATTTAAGTGTACATGAGCCGTTACCCAAATGTTTGGCGACGCTGATTGTCATGAACCCGAGCACTCGACTAGGGGTTATGAAAATTGCTTACGTCACGGTGTCACGGGACTATCGGTGCAAAATCGGGATGTCATGTTACGTCACGCTGTGAACAAGGTTAATACATCTAGTGACTTCCTCAAATTAAATCGAGTTGATGCAGTGAGTCACGTGACGTCACGAGCTCACGTGACATTACTTGACAACATCTATTGACACCATGACGTCACGTGACAACATGACACATGGTAAATCATAGTGCCAATACAAAAGCGCCACGAAAACCCACAATTTACCATACGTTGCAATTCCGTATATGACGATTTGATCAATAGATAGAAATACAGCCTCCAATTTTTTATTCCCATATGTTCATTTTGTGATACTAACAAAAAAGAAAAATAAATTATTTTGAACCGTTTTGAACCGGTTACCGTTATATTTTTTTCGGTTCGGTTCCGGTTCAGTTCCAAGATGGCGGCGAAGATTTTGGTTCGGTTCAGTTCCGGTTCGGCTAAAAATAACGGTTCTGTTCCGGTTTTCGGTTCGGTTCGGTTCCGGTTCGACACCCTGCCTACAAGTACTCCAAAACCGACTCCGGAGACATCTGCCCATGTTCTGTCGGCAGAAGAAAGGGAAGTCAATTAAGTGAAAGAGGAATTTGGTCTGAAACTGTGTCAAACAGGTGGACGAAGAGGTAAAAATCCAGAGCAATAAAGAGAAGTTTAAAATGCCAAGTAGCCCGTGGCCCGTATAATAAATATAATATAGTATAATATAAGAACACCCGACCGGACATTGTGAGGCCCAGAGTTCAAATCCTAGCTCCGCCGTTTATTTTGGCTTTTGGCGGTTTCGTAAAACACTGATTCATTCGGTAAAGTACTGTTCATTGATCTGCATATTGTCAAATTGATATATACATTTATATATATGAGGTACGTCCGGACTTCTTTTAAATTTTTTGCGGCCGCACCTTCTTTAACTTTAAAGCGCAGCTCTTAGGCGCCCGTTTCCGGCTTGAGCGGCGTCGCCGTCGGCGTCGGCGTCGCTGTCGGCGTAACCGCCCGAGGTCACGTGACCCCCGAGGTCACGTGACCTCCCCCGAGGTCACGTGGCCCCCAGGTCACGTGACCCCCTCCCCTCCACGAGGTCACGTGACCCCCTGGTCACATGACCCCCGGAGGTCACGTGATGATGATGACGATGACGATACGGATGTCGATGACGTCATCAGTGACGTCACTGATGACATCATCGGCATCCGTATCGTCATCGTCATCATCATGACGTGACCTCGGGGGTCACATGACCCCCTGGTCACGTGGACCAGGTCACGTGACCTGGGGGCCACGTGACCTGAGGGTCACGTGACCTTCCCTGAAGTCACGTGACCCCCTTCCCGAGGTCACGTGACCCCCGGTCACGTGGTCCCCCAGGTCACGTGACCACCCGGTCATGTGACCCCCGAGGTCAAGTGATGATGATGACGATGACGATACGGATGCCGATGACGTCATCAGTGACGTCACTGATGACGTCATCGACATCCGCATCGTCATCGCTATCATCATTGATGACGTCATCAGTGACGTCACGTGACCCCCCTGAGGCCACGTGACCCCCCTCCCCCCAACCCCGAGGTCACTTGGCCCCCCTGTACCCTTCCTCCTCCTCCTCAAGAGCTGCGCTCTAATTCGGCGTTACAGGGAGTTGTAAACGGGTTTCACTTTTTTCTTATATATAAATGTACCATTTTTTTAGCATCACATAATCGGCCAGCGAGAGACGTGCGCTTCGATAACCATAGGCAAGTGCTTGGAGATAGCGAACAATACGTAGGTGTAACATTGCACGACAACGAAGACTAGTGAAAGGAACAAACAACACATATATTTTTACAGCTTTCTGTGTTTTAATGTGTTTTTCGTTCCTCAGCCTTCCTTGTTTTGGGCTACGCATTTACATAATGTTTGAGTTTCACCAACTAGCTCAGCTCTGAATTTTATTACTTTATTCCACTTAGCAGTATTTTACTAGAGGATGGCTATAGTTCTGCTCCTTCCTTCGGTGCGGGCGAAGACTCGTCTGCATGTATTAGATTGAAATAAACTATAGCGACGAGAAGGTGCGAATGGTTCTTTCAGCACCCAGTGGGAACTTCCTTAGGGTAGTTTGCGAACGCTGCCGAACAACAAATTAGGCGTGTTTATTTTAATTTTTATTATATAGAATGTGATGATCCCCGAGTAGCGGGGGTATACCATGTATGCTCGGGTATCAAACTATGTAATATAAGTAGATGTAGTGAACAAGCGTCGGAGCTAGAAACGTGTGCAACTTTTGACCAATTAGAAGTATTAGGACGTTTCTAAATTCCTTGAATTTCACGTTGTTGGATATCTGGGACTACTTTAAACCGTTTATTAAAAAACGGCTGTCTAGCATTTCAATTAGACAAATTATTGGAAAAACCGAAATAAACCGGTTTTTAAAGACGTGTAACCGGTAACCGAACCGTAAAAAGTAAAACCGTAAAAAACCGAAACGAAACCATTATCGACAGGGAGCGGTAACCGTAACCGTAACCGAAACGTTACATTTTTCGGTTTGAGTCCCTGGTTAAATGAGCCCAGAGTTGCACCAAACATGGCTGTTGCTAGCCTCATTCATTTGTGGCATTTTTAGTTCATCAAAGCACGAAACCTCTAGCGAATACGTCTTTGTTACCGGGTGGTTCTGCGAGGGAGATGTGGTGGCGAGTGCAGTAGTTGTGCAGGACTGCGCAGGCTACGATCAAGCGGCAGCACACACCAGGAGAGTATTGCAGGACACCACCGGAGCTGTCCAGGCACCTGAAGCGGGACTTCATTATGCCAAAAGTTTTCTCGATGACTTGTCTCGTCTTCGTCATGCAGTCATTGTAGTTCTCCTCCTCCTCCTTTTGGGGCTTGCGGAAGGGCGTCATGAGCCATGGCTGGAGGGGTAACCTGCATCTCCTACAGTGTTGCAAATAACACGATATTTAATATCAGAATGTGTATAAGTAATGCACTCATTACAATGTTGAACCTAAATATAACTACCTCGCCCTTTCCGCGTCATACCCACATTGGCACAACTCCCAGACATATTTTCTTTTTTAGCAACCATGTCACCTATTTTAGGCATAACGCAACAAAGCACTCGAGCAATGCTTGTGCTGAAAGCCAAAGGGTTGGGAAATTTAGCTCCCACTATCTGTTAGCTCCGACATGAACAGGCGTAGTATTGGTGTGCTTTCATAGATAAATGCTTTGAGATGTACAGTAAAATCCCAAGAAGGTAGACATGCCGCACTTGCCAAATTTCACTCGGTACAACACATACTGACCGCGAAACAATTGGTAAGACGCTTAAAGGGCACATGAAACGAATTTTAGGTTGGGATAAACGAATTTGGATTTGGATTTTACTAATAGCATATCGTTTAGTGGGCCAAAAGAAAGAAGGTAGAAAGTCAAGAGCCTAACTTTAAGTACAAAAATTTGAGAAAACAGCGGACTATTCCCTGCCTCCTTCCCTTCGAGAGCTCTCTGCCTTTTCACTGTGATACATCCGCGGTTCCCAAAGCGCGTCACCCGGCCCAAACACACGTCGCACTACACCGGACCACACTTATTCCCGACACCCTTCAGCTGACAGTGTGGTGGAACCTATGCACTTGCCGGACCAATCAGTCGCCACCCTTTCATCACTAGCCAAAGTGTGGCTGGCCCAACGAGCACGTAGCTTCCACAGCACTGTCAGCTTCGGGGTGAACAGGGTTGGGAAAGGAACTTTTGTCCGAGTTTTGAGCGACAGGCTACTCTTCTAGGAGGAGAATGGCAGTGTCGGCTACACAAACGAGGGTCCGAGCAAGAGGGGACTCCATCCTTTCCGTCTTCTTGAACTGTTTGGTGCAATGCACGATTTGTGAGTTGATAAGAAAAGCTAAACAGGAAAAAGTTGAAGAATCGTTTCATGACCCCTTTAAGCTTCGCCTTTAAAGGGATGCTGAACCGAAATCTGGATTTCACAAAACGCGGCGGCAGAAGCGTGCAACGGGATGCTACGAACACCAAAACATCACTCATACAGCGATATCTCGAACGGATGACCGCATTTTTCTAAACAAAGGAGGCGCATTTGACAGGCATATTGACGTCTCGTTTAGTCGAGAAGGAGAGAAATGGCCTCGCGTCGTCTCTGCCTCGCCGCCTTGAGGGGGGGCGAAGCAAAGAGAGGAGCAAACGAGATATGTTCACGTCGGGCGCCTCGTCGGCCCTGTTCAATCTTGACTTCTTTCAAAAATACGGCCGTCCATTCGAGATATTGCCTTGCGAGTGGTTTTATATTGATTGTAGTGTCCCGCCTACCGCTCCAGCATTGTTTTCTGAAATCTAAATTTCGGTTCTCCATTCCTTCAAGAGTGGCACGTGACAGTGTTTTTTTAATTTTTGTGCCCTATGTTTACTGTGGCCTCCGGGACTCTCACAGAATCTCGGAGGCTATAACATATAAACCCCCGCTCGTTCCCAAGTCGTGCAAGCGGGCTTGCGTGGCATAGTCGGTAGCAGGCCGGGCTCGCAACCAAATGGTCATGTCGGCGAAACAAGCTTCATGACGCAGTTCAAGGTGTACAAATCGCTGGAATCCCACGATTATTTCATGAGCGCCTCTAGAAGCGGCGATTGAAAGTTCTTCCTAGTAGCCAAACTTTTCACGATTTCACAAAGTGCAGGTAAACGATGTAGGGCTACTCTGTCTGATACGCTGACTGTTGCCAAGCTGTTAAATTATTGGCACAATGAAGCGAAAGGCACAGGGCGACCATGTCATGAACGTGCAAAGCCGATGCAAAAGCTTGCATGAACATAAACACATTAGAAATCTGCTGTCACACACTGCGAATGAAATGCGTCCAAACTAAATTATAGAGACTGTATAATCAATATTCGTTGTCCTTTTGAGCTTTCTCTGCCACCTATACCTTTTCTTTCTCGACAGCTGCTCTGTTACAAGTATGCCGATGAAACGATTACCGGCATATGTTAGAAACCGCCGTCTCTGTGTTCCTTGAGTGATTTTCTACTACCGAATGCGGCGCAGTTTACCATAATTTTCAATGAAATGGCTGTCGACTCAATCACCAGCATGTGGTGGTCGCTTGTGCATAACATCATCATCTGCCGCAGGTACAGTTGGACATCAATATGAGCTGGCTCGACGGAACGCCGGCCGGAGCGGTCAAAATCTCACATGGGCCGCCCCTGATGCAATAAGCTGTCAGAAGCGAGGCTGGCATGTACTGCCACAATTTTATGCAAGAGGCAGGGTGAATCTATGGAAGTCACCACCGATGCACGGCTTATCGCTACTAACATCCCCCCCCCTTGCATGAAACTTCGGCATTTGTTCCAAGCCTCTATCAGGGAGCCCGATGCGGAATTTTTACGGCTCCGGTCGGTGTTTCGTCGAGCCAGCTCATATGGATGCCCACTGTACAACCCAAGTAAAAACAAAAGTAGGTACCAAGCAACCACCCGTCAGGCATGTCCCCTGCCTCAAACTTGTCGGCAAGGTCGCAGTTCCGCCACATGAAACTGTCATGCGTGCTGCCAGGCCATTTCACCGTTAGCTGCGTTATTTCGTTTGAGGCATTGCAGATGGCCTGCACATTAAGAGAGTCATATCCCTTCCGGTTGCGGTAGATATGCTGGTCTTGTTTGGCAATCTTCAGGGCGATGTGGGTGCCGTCTATGCACCCCAGCACCTTGGGAACCCATTGATCTCCAGGAAACCTGGAGGATACATCAACCAAATGTGCAACATTCTGTCATGCCATGTGCATTCTGAACACTGTTTGCAGCATTGAAACAAGTGATGCAAGCACTTTGCCCGAACGAGAGGGGACCTTATAAGTCTGTCATGCCTTGAATGAAGCAATATAACAATAATTTAAACGCAATTAACTGAAGCAAGAGAGGTGAGGGTGCCACATGCAATTTTACTTTCCTTTTTTTATGCTGGCCATCGTTCAGCCTACTCCTGCGCGGACATTCAATATGCAATCTATTACTCACAAAACGTCGCAGCGAGCTGCCTACGCACTCGCATTCCGTACGTTATTCTAGTTCGTGATCGGCTCCCCCTGGTAACTCACAAATTAGCGTCGCGCACGGAAAGCGGTCTTCGATGGCAGTGTTTCTGCCCCTAATCAAATACGAGGGTCAGGCAAAGAAAATGGGCTAGAGTGCTTCTTGGTGCGCGTTAATGTCGCTAAGCGCAGAAGGTGCACGACATCAGCAAAACACTTACCGCGTGCAGTGAGCAGTGCGGCCCGCGACGTCGCTGGAAACTTGATTCCGGATGTCGCGAGTTCGCACAGGGCACCGCTCACCGTATTGATAATCCTGGAGGCACTGGTCTGGCTCATGTTCGCAACATCGCCCACCACCGACTGGAAACTGCCGCTCGCGTAGAAACGAAGCGCCAGCAGGACTTGGGCGTCTACGGGCAGCGAATGCGACCGAGCTGTCGGTCGGCGAAGCGCTGGCGCTAGGGCATCGCAGAGCCGCTGCACAGCGGGCCTCGGCAGCCAGTAGTATCGCTCAAGGTGGTGATCGGCTATTGTATCTAGTGTCCGACGGGTCCGGAAGACGCGCTGCTGCCGCAAACTTCTTCTTGCATCGTTTTGCTGCTCAATCACGAGCGCGATGTAGGCAGCCATTTTGGTCGAATGGTTGCGAAAAAGTTCGTAAGTGCATTTGGACCCCTGTCGTATGATTTTGTCTTAACTTACGCAAAAACTGAGAACATTTTGCTTCAGGAATACCGAAGAGTTCGTAACTTTGCGTAAGTTATATTTACGAACTTTTTTGTCGTAAGATAGTTTTGAGAATCCGGCCTCGGTACCTTAAGCGCTTTATTGTTTTAGACAGATCCGATAAACGCCGGTAAAAGAATGAATATAGCACCTGGACCTAATGTTTACCCTGGAGCATAATTGTGTTGTCAACAAACACATAAAAAACCTGGTCGTAAAAACACCTAAGCATTCATCGGCTTGCCTATAATTCGCAACGTTAAAAGATTTGTTAAGCACCCGGCCCTAACAAGGTTGTCGTGAAAAGCCTATAATAAGTTCAAGCTCATATTTTATGCAAAGGATGTATTTATCACTCCGTTTTCTTTCAATTGCACCAAGGGGCGATATTGCTTGACGCGAAACCGTCCTTTGTCAGCTGAAAGAGTTTTGGGACGACAAAAAGCGTTTCAAGAAACATATTTTCAGAGTGCACTACCACGAAGTTAGTGGGGTACTCCAGAGGAATGTGCAAGCTCTAACTGTGCCGTTTCTACCACCAAAAGTAATAATGGGCCGCCACTGAAGAAATATTCTGTACGTACGTCAGGATCCATAGGTACTTCATACCACATTGGTATAAACTAAATTTCCCTGAAACGGTAGACGAAATCAACGTCTGACTGAGAGGCGAGTTCTCTATCTACCAAACCACGAGCTGATCGCATTAAACACAATACCCGTACCACCAAAGCAAAAAAAGAACAATCGGAAGACGACTGGAGAAAACTGAACCTCTTATTAAAATTAAATATGAGCAAACTTCAAGAAAAAGTGAAATGAAAATTTCTATGGCATTCTTTTTTTACTTTTCACAGAGGACTAGATGCTTCCTGCTTGCATGAAAGCTCGTTGGAAAGGATAGGGTTATTTTGCGAATCCACGTCTTTTCCTTTGCTGTCTGATCTCGGTATACATGAGACCTGCACGAAGAACCATTTGTGCCAAAATAACAGTATTTCTGGCTTTGCACTGTTGGCTGAACTACCTTTTAGATTGTGAATCTTGTTTGCGAAACACAAGTCTCGAAAAATCAGGAGTGATCGCCAAAAAATCGCCAACCCTGTCTTCGTGTGTATCTGAACAATATTATTCGCGAACCGCACCCGCCACCGCTTCGCACTAGCAACTCTACGGATTGTGCGAAAGGGCCAAATCCCACTCATTCTATCAATTGATTGTCATTTCATAGTATTATGCCATCCTATAGATCAACGCTCTTTAATTTTCTCGCAGGGATTCATAAGTCAGCTTCCAAGAAGTACTTTGGCCTGTTCACAAGTTTAAACGGTTTCTCAAAACATATTTCCACCAGCAAAGCAGGCAGCTATACACGTGTTTGTACATGCATATTTTAGAGGAAAAGACATCGGGCCTACATAGCTAATACGAAGAAAACTCTGTTTTGTAACGGTTTTCGGTTATTGGTGTCCGCAGATAAGCCCCAAAAGGTAACTCCCGACGGGATCTACAAAAAAGTGCTAAACGCAAATTCTTTCATTTATGTTGACGTAAATAATAAAAACCCCAGCTTCGCCTAAATAAATATGTACCTGGAACTGTACGTTGTTTCTCGGCGAAAAACTGTTCGCACTGAGTTGTTTTCGAGGCTGCACCATTCTCATGAAATAAAACATTTATCTTGTTCTCTTTTCCTTATAGGTACCTGGAGGTTTTGCAAAGAGTCAGGTAACGCGCATGTCCTCTTGAAACGGAAAGATCCGATGTTTTTTCTTTATATATATATATATATATATATATATATATATATATATAGAAGTATGAAAGCCGGTTTGTTTGTTCAACACTAAAAGTAGACACCGAAAGAGCAGCGAAAATGTGGAGAGCAAATAAAGAAATACAAAAGGAATTTCTCAATTCGACAACAATGAACCCCATAAATGCGGACGCAGAAGCTCAGTCTAGCTTGCATAAGTTTCTAATTACCGCCTCAGTAATCAAACGACAAGATTGCACAAGGCCCGATTTAGTGAAGCATTAATAAAGGTGCCCTGAAGGACCAGCGGAAGAAGTGGACGGCACAATGGCTAATGTGCTTCTCTTTACTTTTCAACTCACCCTTTACTTCCTCTCGCTCCGGACTGTGTCACATCTGTTGGTTTGGTAGGGAATTCATTGTAAAGAATTAAAGTGAAAGGGAGAAGAAATGGGGACTTACCAAGGTGTAGCTCGTCTACGATCTCTGGGAGTAGTCTGCGGGCTGGTGGTTTTGTTGGGCACAGTTTAAAATACTTTTGTATAACTAACGTTTTCGTGATATGTCCAAGCAGTTTCTTTTCCAAGTGTATGATATTATGCGCGCTTAATCTTCTGCAGCTATTTGCTTCATAAAGTTTATACCTGTGTGACACGCGATTGAGGATTATCTCTATCGTGAATCTAAAACTATTGACGGAACAGCGGGCATCAGGCTAGCTTAGTGAGCTCTTCGAGATCGTGACAAACTTTCAGCAGAAACTAGTCTTGAGCGTTTGCGATGATCAGCTAAGAGTTTTCAACAACTGCGTCTTCGTCTATCTGACACAATAATTACGTGCATTATGCTTCTAAATTACCGCAAAAATGCACAATTTACTACTTTTCCGGGTGATATGCACTTGTTTTGTTAAAGTAAAACCAACCAAACTCCTCCACACACGCTGCAACTGGGCTCACTCTAAGCACGGCTTCAATTGGCCTGGACGTTTGCAGAACAGCAGTGTAAAAATTATATTAAAAAAAATACCGTTCTTGCGCGCTTTCAGAGGAACGCCGTTCAATTGAAAGGGATTAGAATCCTCGTTCTAGACCAGCACGTGTTGCATGTTTGCATTTTTCGAATTATTATAACGTAGTTCGTGGAGAGTAACTATTAAGGAATAGTTTCCTGCGCCAAAAATAATTCCTGCTGTCACCTTTCGGGCAACCTTTGTGAAAAAATGTAAAATGTGCAGACCACATGTTCAAACATTGCTCCATCTGTATTCAGTTGGCGTCGCATATCATTCTTGTAGGAGAAATTTGTCATCTAACCAGTACTTACCGAGATTGTGAGATTTTGAGTAATGGCAAACATAACAACCCTGGGTTTAAATTGATACAAAAATACAAATTAAGTTACAAGCCAAACATTATTAGAAAACGTCCAATATAGAAAACAGTGCCAATATATGATATTCGCACGCTTGTATTTTAAATAAATTGCTATGTTTTAATTTAAGATTCGTTCTTCTGGCATGTGTTTATATTGACAGAAGAGAAAATCACTGAGCATCTGGAAATACCGGTTGCACCACTATATAATATATATTTAGCTTTCTTACCAATTCATCAAAGAACATGCTATCAATATAGGTTTCATACCTTCGTTTACATTAGTTTGACTCAAGCGCGTTGCTTGAAAATGTTTTTAAAAGGACAGCATTCACCGTTTACATACGTAAGCATGAATAATCTGTGCGAACGTGACGCCACGGCGTATCACAATCCAAATATGAAACTGCGTTTCCGGCTCCAGCCGCACAATGCGAACACATTTTCCGGTGTTTTGCGTACTGAGGACTATTCGGCGATATGCCCTTTTTTCCGAAATTCTGCAAGAAATTACAAGACGTAATCAACATCAAATCCCAGGTGGTTTGGGCTCCGGGTTCGGGGCAGTCTAGCACAGAGGAGACGTGGGTGGACACGTACGGGTGAGCAAGAAAACTTCGAATCGCTCGAAGGACACCGCTGCGCCTCGCCTTGCCAGACCGCACCATCTACTTGCGGGCTCCGAAGCCAAGAGGTTCCGGCACCAGCAGAAAGTGCAACGAGGTATGGACCGTTTTTTCAATGTCGCAGGGTCTAGGAGCGCTGGGCACCGTTCCCACCCGGCCGAGGCCTTTCTGGGACCCCTTCCAACCCGCAAGTGGAGATTCAGAAGTCCAGGAAGGAGGCCGCACCTAACTGAGGAGCTCAGAATCCAACTCACTTATGTTGGCAAGAAGAACTCACGTTTCATTTTTAGACAAACATTGTGACGAAACACCCGCAACCGTTTTGTGTCGCCTCGAGTGAATGTGGTCGCCGCTATGTTCTTATGTTTGCCCGCTCTCGCAGCGACAGCATTCCCATAATCTTGCCTGTTACAAAATATGATGCGGCTTCTATTTAGATGGGTTGTATAAATGCGCATGCGCCGCCTCCATCTACCTTCATCTAGCGACAATTGCAATGCGCTTTCTAGTACATGATACCATTTACATGACATAATGTACGATAACCGCATGTGATGCACTAAACACAGACTTATGTAAACGCGGCTCAATAATGAATTCACTTCTACCACCGAAGTCTCCCGCCAGCGTGTGAACTATCTAACATGACACCAACATTCTTCGAAATGTTGATGGGACGGTTAACACAGCAATAGTCAGAGCGTTTCCGATGACGTCGTATTAATCCTCGTCCCACTTTTTCAAATCGGCTGCTCTAAGAATATCTCTCGATGTACCAAGGACCGTACTCCATTATCCATCAGACGTCACCTTTAAACTACCCCATCGAGTCAACGAGCCGCACACTTGATCGCCAAACCACGGGTTGCCAAATCGTACATGTCGACCGCCTGAAGCTCTTCCACCCACAAGCCATTTCTTTCTAAGGCGTTCGTCTGTGAAGAGCCTTTTCTGCGATGGCCATGACCACATGTCAAATCGGGTCTGCGTCAGCCATGTTGAAGTCAACTGATCGGCAAAATAGTATAGCTAGGTTATCGGTACAAATTGTTGCATATCTGGAAATGATCAGGTTCACATTGACCGTTGGTGCTACCCCATTATCAGGAGAATACTGTCACGTGTTAGATTTGCATCGAGGTATCTTAGGACTGCAACAGTTATTCCCAGATTCACTGCTCTCTTCTATGCCTGCTTTTGAAACAAATTTACCGAGTGAATAATTTTAAAGGAGAATACAGCAGTACATTGAGTATTCAAGCGTTAGACTATCATTTATCGGTATTGTTTGCTATATTTGACATTTTCTTATCATGTTCTTTACTGCTGCATATGTATTTGCACCTTTAAAAGAGGCGGTTGCCAAGTTAGTAATCTCTCGAAATACGTGCCTTCTTAAGTTCGTCTACGTTTTGGCTAATCAGATTCAAATCACAGATTAGTTCCTACCGCAGCGAAATGCAAAAAATAGTGTAAATATATTGCATACAACATATTTACTTCTTCATTGGCAAACCGGCAGACCAATAAAATAACCGCAGAAAGTATTTTGGGTCAATAAAATATTTAATTAAACTTATTCTTCACAAACTAGATTTTATCGAATGCGCACGCAAAAGTGTTTCATCTCTAGTACGCTGCTGTCTGCAAACGTGCAGGGCAGTTAAAAGGAAAGGAAAATTAGTGCTGTCTCAGAGAGTGTCGCGCAGTTTAGATCTTTCTGACTTCACAAAAAATGCATGTCACGCCAAAAAGTAGCAAATTGTGATTTTTATGTGGTAAGTTTAGAGCCCTCGAGCACCCGCGTGTGTCATGTAGACGAAGTGGTAGTACTAAACTCCCGCCTGTTTCTTCTAAACGCTAAAATTTGGTGTCGCCAGAAAGTTTGTTACGAGCTTGTTCTTCTCACTAAGCAAGTCTGATGCCTTAAGTGCCGTCACGAGTTTAAACTTTACGAAACACAAAACCCACGATTGTATTGCATACTTATGCGAACGTCATAAAACGAGCGACTTCAAGATATTTAGCGCGTGATGAATTATCCCCCGGAATGAAATTTGCTCGAAATTATTGCAAACACGGCAGTTGCATAAAAGGCTCTGAAACACATCCCACCGAAGCAACGACTCGTACGCAACTAGTAAATATTTTAGGCAAGCTCAAACTTATTAACTTTCCAAAGTCGTTCAAGTTTTACATTTTTTAAATTCTTTATTATGGAGTCCCCCACGCACCCATACGCGCCACACTTGGTCCGGGAGGACCTGCAGGGAGAGTTGTTTGTCCCGTTTGACTTGACCACTTTCTCGACCCTTCCTTGTCTCTAGCGCCATTAGTGCTTTTGCGTCACTCGGACGGATATACCAGCATTATGGTAGCTTTACTATAATTCGTTTTACATTAAATCTGATCCCCGGATCTATGGAAGCAGGAAGCTTCTGAAGGTGACAACGTCATCAGAGGTGAAGCCAGATTGTGGAGGGATAAGTCCCCAACGATGACCAAAACCGCAGCTGTTTTGGTCATCGTTGGGGGCATGTCCCTCCAAACTCTGGCTTCACTTCTTGTGACGTCATGTCACCTCCAGAATGTTCCTACCTCCATGGCCGGATCCAAACAGGGTGATTAAGCACCGCCAAAAGTTAATAATCACGTGCTGGTCAAGCTGAATTTAAAAAAAAATCGATTGCCCAACACAAAAAAAAAAAACTATGGCCTCGGCGCTCGTCGTGTTTGAGCGTTTGCTGTATTCTGCCTAATGCCCGAGTCCCTCAATAGGGACAAGCCGAAAAAAACGAGAGCGACAAGCCTCCAACACACGCAGCATGCTCACGATGGCACCTTTGGCAGGCGTTTAGTCATTCGGTGCTCGTAAAGTAAGCACGAGTCATTGCAAGCCTGCCAAAGATACCCTTGGCTGCATGATGCTCGTGTTTGAGCATAGTCTCCGCTATACTACAAATCCTGTCAAATCACGTAATACTCTGGTTTGAGGCTCGTCGCTGTCGTTTTTTTCTGTTTGCCGCTCTCGTGGGACTCGAGCATATCCAGTCACACATTGTAGAACGCCCCACAATCCTTCACTTTAATGTTTTAGCGTAATTGGTATAACGGTCGATAGCAAAACACACAAAGGCGACGAGTGCCATGACGACGCACATTTGGAGCCACTTGATTGGATCGTAACCACGGTTGTGATCATATTTAATGTAAAACAAATAATAGTGTTACGAATGTATACAAGAGTTGTGGCAAGATACTTGGCAGTTATTCCGATGCAGTTCACGTAACTTTGTGTTCTTCTTGCTTTCAGGAACCCTGCCCGAAAATAGAAAAAAAAAGAGGTATTGAGAAACTCTGCCCAACAAAACAAAAAACACCTTTCGCAATAATATACGAAATTGGGCCTTTTTAACTAAAAAAAATTAGTGCGTGTCAATGGCTGTTTAAATGGACAAAGAATAAAGATTCAATCCGAAACATTTGGCGTCCTGTTTTTGTTCCATCTTAAAACAAATTCATGTAAATATCTCCCTTCCTCCTAATTTAAATGGTACCGTTAACAAATGCCAAAAAACCGATATTGGTGTATTCTGAATTCAATGCTGGCGGTCAAGACAAGATACCAGAATTTAAGATGTCACCGTTATCTCAATTAAAATATCATAGACGATTTTTCTTAATTCCCATGGGAAATTGCATCTACAAAGCCCACGAATACCTGTAGATAAACAGCGTTAACCATCAGGAACTGACCGCTCTTTTACATCGGGAACTTCCGTAAATCACGAGCGATCTTTTAGACTACATAATCTAATGCTATAAAATATTGGCTCCGGGTCTAGGCCCTAGCGATATATTTTAACAGACAAGGAGCGTACGAGCACGGCAGCTTGATTATCGCTCCTTCGTTGCTGCTTACCGCTTTACCAGAAAATGCAGAACCAACGTTATCCATTAGAGTCTCCTGAGTTTGTTGCTGGAGGCGCTGCCTTGCGGATACGTGCAATGCCTTTGCATAGCTCGGGCCTCGTGGCGCTCGCGCTCGTTCGCCACCAGCTTCATTCGTTAAAGCCTCGAAGTTGTTTGGCTCTGGTTATACCCCGGCAGGACTTAATACGCTTGCGAATTCAGTCCGGTCGTGGTTTTGCAAGTAGCGAAATATGCCCAAATGTGCGAGGTGCGAGCCTCGTGCAGACTTTTTGAAACAAATACAGGTGCGCCGATCGCTCGTAGCGCCTGTATCGCCCGTTCTTACAACAAAGGTTGCGGGTACTTGTAATTTAGCCGAAGCCTGAGTTTTCTTAATCGGCTTTGCCACCGCCGCTATTCAGATCCACCAGGTTCCCTACCGGTAATGAAAAGTAACCGTTGGGCTAGTTGGCCATATATTGTTAAAAATAAAAAGCGCAAACAGCAAGAAAAGAAAACGGGACAGGACAGAGCGCTTACGCCAACTTGGTGTTTCATGCATTCACCGAGGAAGACAAAAAATAAATAGGCATGCGAAGGAAGAAAGAGGAGGAAAATTAATGTTATAGATTATAGATACATTAAAGATATTAAAACTTAAATATAGTTTCACCCTTATGCAAAAGCAAAAAAAATAAAGAGACAAAGAACGCAATAAAAATAGAAATATAGACAATGCAACCCAGGTTGAAGATGACGTTAGAGAAGATTAAAGCGACACTAAGTTAAGAAAAAAGGCTGAAGCAACCCATCTCGTTGTCAGTCAACGCTATTGATAGTGTGCTGATGCAAGCTTCCCCTTGAGACAAGATGTTTTTTGCCTCCTAGAATTCTCTGGATCTCTTGTTATTGAAGCGCTTGGGGATTTTAGTCTGTTGGAATATATTTGTGCAGTGGCAGTCCCGGGCGTGTATGGCGAGGAGCCCTGATGGTGATTATTTAAAAAAAAAGAGGTGTTTTCGAAACCTCACATTCACATAATGGCCAGATTGTACAATGTACAGTATACCACATGTGAACGGAATTTCATACACTGCGTTGGTGTTCCAGATGGCGTACTTATGCGCGTGATTGACGGTGCATTGTTTATTATTTTCTACTACCAGACTACCAGACTCTTCGGAAGATGGTGGTCGGTGTCTTGGTCAGGATGGCGAGGTTGTCTTGGGGTACACAAACACCTAGTGCGGTACAGCTGGCGTCAGCAAAAATGTCCTGAGTAACAGGGGTTACCGCAAATGGCATCATGGGGGAAAGGAGTCCCAGCAAAAAAGAAAAAAGTTCAACACATGCTAGAGGAGGCTGGGATCTTGTCGCCGCCGCAATGTGGAGGGGATGGAGCATGTGCTAGCGGGCCCCATACAAGGATAAGACGGATGTTGACGGATGTGGCTTCCTCCAGTGGCAGACCTTCAGCGAAGTGAAGCACGATGGCACTCGCAGATTACCAGTACACGCGTAGCGTCAGTACTTTAAATCTGCAGATCTCGGGGAACGGGCCACGACTATTCCGGTGGATCGCCGAATTCCCTGATTTCGTGTACGAAGTGCACTGCTCAGATACCGACACAATTTCGCCGCCGACTGATTCTTCTTCTTCTTCTTCTTGTTATTATTATAAAATTATTATAATATAATTAAAAATGAGCTATAATATTAATACCTAAAAGGGCCCTGCAACAACTTTTTGACTGGTTTTTGATTTGCACCGAACCTAAGCGCACTGAACGTAGTAACTTAATGAAACTTTTCTTTTCGCAAAATTCGCTTTATTTTAAAAGTTATAGGCAAATTAGAATCACAAAAACAAGCAAAAAATAACCTCCCTCATGACGTCGTAGGTCCTGGCTTGAGTGGCCATGAACTAGAGGAGGGCTAGTGAGCTCATCGAGCGCTCACGGCTGCCGCACTCCGTGTCAACGGCTTGAGAGGGCGCCACTAAACCGTGTGTTGTAAAGTCCCTTGATACGTCTTTTACAAGTAACGACAACCAATACAAATGACAAAGCACATTCCGCTGGAAGCAAATGGCGGCTTTCAGTTCAAACCTCTGCTGCGCGCCGCAATTCGCTTCCTAAAACCTGCACCGTCACGCAGTCGGCGCTTCAAAGAATGTCGCTACTTGTAGGAAGCTCTTATCTAGGGACTTTAGTGTTTTGGATAGGCTGTATGAAGCGGGCGGCAAGGGCGGCTCGCATTGCATTTGCTGCGCTATTAAAGACTATTTCGGCATAACACTTCATTGGCCACAAACGACAGCAAACACTGGGTAAAGATCAGTACACAACGGGAGCCACTTCGCGCTGCCATACCGCCAAATGGCCTTTCTACGCTCCGGTACCTTTCTACACTCGCCGTTCGTCGGCGCCTCATCCCACTAGCCCTTTCTAGTATGCGCCGTTTTTTTCCGCCGCTTGGTGGATGGTATGTCGACGGGTCATTTCTTGCTTCCGTACTTTATAAACTGCATTTCTTTCTTTTCTGATCTAAAATACTGAACAAAAACTACTTTCATACATAATTGAAACGGTTCGCGACACTTATATTTTCTATGTCGATTAAAAAAAAAGCTTTTAACGGCTCTGACCAGTAGTAAGGCCAGGACCTAAGAAGTCACATTTTGCGCGCTTTCGGTACCGCGGGTCGCCCTAGTCGGTGGAGGAGGTTTCCTCGTCGTCCGGTTAAAATATGACGCACTGATATTTAGTTACTCTCTCCGTGCCCGCTGGCTTGGCTGAACCTCGAAGGACGTGGAAACCGCAAAAAAGGTAGACGCTTAAATATGATTGCACGGCCCCTTTAATAATAATTTTTATTGCCACATTGATCGTCAGTACAAATACAGAAACAGGTTCGTTCAAGCCGATGAAAGCTTGTGCGACTGAACTCGGCGAGTCGAACATGCGAAAAGGGTCAAAACTGCACAAAGACAAGAAGGGAAAAAAAAGACAAGAAAAGATTCCCAAAAATTAAAGCCTTTGAAAAAATAAATTGTAATGCAATTAGAAAAATAGCCATGTATAAAGGCCAAAGCGAAAACCCATAGCAATTGGAAAACATACAAGGTGACCCCCCCCCCCCCTCCGCACCGATAAAAAAAAGAAAATAAACATATTAATGGACAATAGCAAGGCAAGGACCAAGGCAAAACATCTTAGGTCATGCCAATGTATGAACGAAGCCATTCTTTTAACTGCTTTACCTGTAACAGCATACACATCATGTGGGAGAGCATTAAAAACCTCCGAGACATAGGAGCTCCGTAGTTTTTTCCGTATCTAGTCATACATCTGACTATATTAAAGCGAGTGGACACACAAAGAAGGCGTGAAGGTTCATGAAGTGTTTTGAATCTGTCATTTCAGAAGTGACGGCGCACAACCGTTTCAGTAAATAACTGTAACAAAGTAGGCATCTGCAAATCTCAAAAACGAAATCTTCACTGGATGAGAACGGAGAATAATAAGCTACACAGCGCAAGATTCCTTTCAAAATACTATCAATTTTAGTCCGCCAATACACTGTGTAAAGGGAATGTATCGTCATCCCATAACGCAGAACGCTAGATAGAAGTGCATGCACGATAATCTTTTTTACACCAAAAGGAACGAACACTTTGAGATTGTACAACATACAAGAGACTTTCCTTAGAGCACTACAGATATGAGTCATATGTTTATTCCAAGACATATAGTATTCAAATATAAGACCCATATATCTAATTGAGTCTGTCTAGACATCTGGCGTACAAAAACATCATTTGCAAGCGGAATTGTGTAGGTAGAATGGGACACATGAAACACCCGACTTTAAAGGATTTCTAAAACACATAGCTTGGGTTTTGAAGGGTTGACTTTTATACAATTTGCAGAGTACCAATCCGTCAGTTTAATAACATTACACTGCAAAATATTAACAGCCTGAAAAAAGTCGACATGTCGTGAAACCAGTAAGGCATCATCCGCATATTGGAAGATTCTACATCCCGAAATCTCTGATTCCAAATTTATTTATTTATTTATTTATTTATTTATTTATTCCCTCAGTGCCCGAAGGCATTATAGAGGGGAGTGGACACACACATCTAATTGCACACAAATACAAACAGTAATTAGGCAGGTAAGCATAAAAATCCAAAAACAGAACATTAAAATAAAACACTGTCAACCAAAATCCAAAAAAATATTCGCAAAGTGCAGCTTTGAATCCGGCACTCTCGGCTATGCTGGCAACAGGTGCGGGAAGGCGATTCCAGTCCAGTGATGTCATGGGTACGAAAGACTGATGAAAGCTTGAGGTGCGACACTGAGGAATGCCAACTTTATTTTGATGGTCGAAACGTGATGAGACGTATGATGGTTCTGTTAACAGATGCTGACGAAGATTTGCATTGTGGTGGTAAATTTTATGAAATAAACATAGACGAGATATTTTTCTACGTAGGGAGAGGTCAGGCAAGCTTAGGGTAGTTTTCATTGCTGTTACGCTAGATGTGCGATGATAGTTATGTAGTATGAATCGAACAGAACGGTTTTGAGCAGCTTCTAATGATAGTGCAAGCGTTACACTGGGGTCCCAGATAGCGGAAGAATACTCAAGTTTACTGCGGACCAATGACTTGTAAAGAAGTAGTTTTAAGGACAGTGGGGCAAGAGAGAAGTTCCTTTTAGAAAGCCCAACATGCGGTTAGCGTTTTTAATTATATATTCAATATGAATGTTCCATGAAAGGTTGTTAGTGATATGAACACCAAGATATTTAAATGAGGACACGGATTCCAGCTCAACAGTTCTTATATGGTACGAGGGACAGGTGTTATATTGACGTGATACTCTCATGGATTTGCACTTGTTAATATTGAGTTCCATTTGCCATTTATCACACCAACGAGAAATACTGTCAAGGTCAGACTGGAGTGCGAGAACATCAAGATCGTTAGTTACTTCAGAATAGATGACACAATCGTCTGCGAAGAGACCAACTGAGGATGAGATATGCGAAGGAAGGTCATTAATATATATTAAAAACAAAAGAGTGCCAAGTACTGAACCCTGGGGGACACCAGAAGTCACAGGAGAGGGGTGCGAGTTAATGCCATTAACGTGAACAAATTGAGAACGGTTAGTTAAAAAGGCGTTGATCCAAGTCAAAACATGAGAGTCAATGTTCAGTTTACTGAGTTTATACAAAAGGAGCCTATGTGAAACCTTGTCAAATGCTTTAGAGAGATCTAAATGCTTTAGAGAGATCTAATTATTGTCATAAAAATTAAAAAGCAAAGGGGATAAAACTGATCCTTGCGGAACGCCGGCTTGTAGCATGCGTAAAGTGCTATTAACATTATCTAAGGAGACGATCTGTGATATTCCGTCCAAAAGATTAGCTAGCAGTGAATGGAAAGGACCACGGAAACCAAACTCCCACAGCTTCCGTTAGAGGACATCGTGGTCTACTGTATCAAAGGCTTTGCTTACGTCCAAAAATATATCACAGGAGAACATGTTACCTACAAAAGCGGAACACAGATCGTCAGCCACATCGTCTAAAAGTAGTTGTGCACAACGACCAGGTACAAATTTGTATCGTCGGTCAGACAAGAGCGTTTGTAAATGAAACAACTCATAACTGAACATATATGCTGCTCAATTATATGCCCAAGCACAGGAAGGATCAAAATCGGCCGATAATTTTCTATTTGTTTGCAGTCACCGCCCTTAAAAATTGGCCTTACTATTGCCGTCTTTAACTCGTCCGGATCACACGCAACGCTAGAAAACTGTTCATCATGAAATCACTTATTTGCCAGTTTTGCTTTGATCTGTCAGAATAGGGTCGCCCGATTGCTGTCCCGCAACCGAGCGGGATGTTGACGAAGGCTCTTATGTCAGGTAAATTTTCCGGTACCGGGTCACCCTTGGGATTTTCACAAGGAATTAGTTGAACGTTCGTAATGGTTGGGACAGGCCTCATCGACAGCCCGAAGATGTCGATGAGGATGTCACTGGAGTCGTAGGTAGTTTCTCCTGCTACAGATTTGTAATGTCTCCAAAACACAGACTGGTAAGATTGCGTTGCATGCACCGAGCATTTGCAGGAATCTCTTCCAGCCAGGACATCATCTCCGCTAATTATTGGGAACTGTTTGTAGAACTGGACTTTAAATGCGCCAGTGATCGGACAGTCCCTGGCGCAGCATTGACTCGACTGCGCCCCTCACGTCAACCATCAAGATCCGCTCCACTTCGAATTCAAGTCCACCGTTTCTAAAAGTGTTTCGGAACGGCTAAGCAGAAGGGTCGAAAGTTTAAACTGAACGCCGTCTTCTTACGTATGCATTGCCGGCACGGAGCGAAATTTGAAAGCGAGCACCTGCTAGACTACGGCCTTTCCTGCCGGAGGTCAACAGAGCGAAAAAAAAATGAACAGACCGCCAGAAAACTTTTGATGACACCAAGGAGTGCAGGAACTTCAGTTTTTGCATCTTAAAAATGTATCTTTTCATTTGCAAATACGCTTTTTTCCAAACTTCCAATTTTGAGGGTGATGTATAAGTCTGATATCCAATTGTGTGGCACAAAATGTATTTGGGGTATCAGTGTTTTTTTAGGAGGGCACTTTTATTCACTTGCCCACCAGCATCCCCTATTCAGAGTGACAATATTGTAGTAACTTCAAACTATAACTTGGGTATTATATTTTGCGAATAATATGGATCTTATGTGACCTATTTTTGCGTGTGTTTTGCTTAGTTGAAATTTTGTTTCACTATTAATTTGACAACAGGGTTTGGAAAGTTGTTATAGTTCTTAGTAATACTTGCATTTTTAAGTTTGTCAGTGATCCAGTGTGTACATTTATGGAACAAATTGTACCTGAACACCAAACAAAAGACGACTCTTAGAAGCAACCTGACTTAACAATGTGTAAATGCAAACGGCACATTTCATTCCTTTGGCTCCAGCAGCCCTAGAAAAAGACCGTAAAAATTGTTGTGACTCAAAAGAGGTATGCTTTTCATTTTATGGTTCACAAACTCCATCTCTCGGCGAAAGTTAAAAAAAAAAACTTGTGAAACTATATATTTATTACTTTGGAACCCAGAAACGTGGGGCATTAAACCAGTTTAAAAGAAAACAAACGTCACGTTTTCGTGATACTTGTGGAATTTCATTGTCTTTCCCTTTACAAAAGCTGCATGTCATGTCAAAACTTAGCAAATACCTCTTTTTATATGGAAGATTTAAAGGCTCTATGCGTGCACGGCCCCCGTGTAGACGATGTGGAAGTAGTTGGAAACACCCACCTGGTTCAATAAACACTCTATTTTTGGGTAAGTTGACGATTGGTCACATTCTCGTTCAACACACCAAGCAAACTTAAAACGAAGTCCCGTTACAATATTTAGGTTTACGGCACACAAAACCCACGATCGTGTCTCATACGAATGCTAACTTCGTAACATGAACAACTCCAGAAGAATTAACGCCTGTCGCGTTGTCCCTCGGAACGATTTTTTTTTTATGTTTCCTAAACACGACGGTTATATAAACGGCTTCCTAACTCTGCTCAGCACACCTCCGGCTTGAACACTACCCATAGAGATTGTTGCGAGACTTCACTTTGGTAAGTCACTAGTGATGTTCTGGTTTTACTTTAGTTTTCCTAAGTGAAAACTTTCCAGCCAAATTACTATATGTGTCACACAATAGAGATAGTCACTGCCTCTTTAACCCGTCCTGTCCGTAGCGCATATTTGTGTTTCGTTTGCCTAGTTTCAGTGGATATTTTAGATCGTATAACTGGGACGTATATCTCAAGACTCGGGCAATTATTTTACGTTTCCGTGTTCGTGGTGGCTTGTGTTAGACTCACCACTCGGAAGCGCTCTAGTGGCGAGCCCAACACAAGATGTACGGATATACGGAGCACTTCTGTCAAATCTTGTGAGAAAGAAAAAAAAACAGTGCTTGTAAAGGTTTATGCGCAAGAAAACAGGGCTCGGGCATTAGGATTCGCCAACTTCCCAGAAACCTGGGTGTTAATCGAATAATAAGAAAACGTCCTGGTACGGATCATATCTAGAAGCAAGATAAGAATGTTTGTTCCCCAAGAGTAATGCAGCCTCGCGGACAGTGCGGACAGTTCCGGTTCAAAACAAAATAATGCAGGCGATAACCGTTTCTTCCTTGATGCTCGGGTTTTCATTATTATTGAAAGTTCCTCTCAGGGTGTTCGGTTTTTCGCAATTTTGTGCAACCGGCTAGAGGTGACGTTTCGTGGTTTATTGGTATATACCGAAAACAGCAAACGCTTAACAAAACTATTTTGCCTTCACAACATCTATGCATGTTTGCTGTCTATTGAGCAGATTTTTGCATATCCATATACAAACAAACATGCAGCGACGCCTGCTCTGCTGGTGAGAATATATCCTGAGAAGGCGTTCAGACCACGCAAGTGAACAGCGTCATGTGGTCCTTCCAAGCTGCCACATTAGTCACGTGCAAACAAATTGAATGCCGTTGATATGCTGAACCATATTAACATGGAACATTCGTTTGGGAAAGAAAATGGAACTAGTGTTCCGCAGGACGAATAATTTGCCTTGTGATACCATGTGTTGATTCTGCCGCCATTTTCTTCACTTTATTTTCAGCCTTCTTTCAGGAACCCTGCCCAAACATATCGGAAAATGAAGTATTTCTTTCTTATTGCTGTACTCTTGCTCGCATGCCCAGTGGGTAAGCCGCAAGCTATTTCTTTATTCCATAAGAGAAAAAAAACTAACCTGATTTTTGTACGCGATAAGCGTGTGACCCGAATCGAAGAAATCAAAATACTCCTTTCATGCATTGCAACAATTTGGTTAGCCATGCAAGTGAAGCTACGTGGGGAATCATTTCGTTAGTATAACAAAAAACAACTATACTCAGTCCGGCGTGAAAACATTAACTACAGTTTATGAGCAGTTAAACCTTTTTCTTGCATCGCATGAAATACATTTCAATAAGAAATAAGAGTAAACTGAGAAAGATTGATTCTTCCTTTTCTGCTTTGGTTACATGCTTTATGCACTTTTAAGTAAATGCCACCCCGTATTCAAACCTTGAATATTACGTTTTAGTTTACAACCAAAACAATTCAGGAGTTTCATGAACGTGAGCCGTTTTTAACTTAGCGGATGTCCTTAAAAATATTAGTTTTTCTTACGACAATTATAAACAGCGCATCGCAGGACTCTCAGTCTCCGTCCGAACGTAGCCCAGTCGTTCCGCATTAAATACCAATGTTTTCGAGTTTGCCGTAATTTGATTAAATTGCATATTTTTTTTTTATAAGTTCCAGTTCACCCAAAAGCTCAGACTTGAAGCTCCGCCTTAAGCATGAGCTTTCTGCCCTTGCTAACGCAAGTGTGAACGCGCATGCACACGCTACCAAAGCACTGCCGAAGCCAGCGAGAACACGCTGGAGGCAGAGCTTCAAGCCTTGCTTAAAGGAGAACAGAGTACAGGTAGACGACGAAGCCCACAAATACCTAGAGTAAAAAGTCGTAAGTTCTCGATTGAACTTCCACAGACACAACCCTCGACACCATTCGTGCTCGGACAGGCCCGCGCCTCCTGACGATAAACCTACTACAGCCATCAGAGGCGTGTCCATTTCCCGGAGATTACATAAGCCGGCCTAATACCCTGGCCGGGAGCTTATTCTCAACTCGAGACCACCTCTCGCCCTCTCGCGGCCGAACGAAGAACCAGTGGGGCGCAGATTTGCAGCAACTGTCAGCATTAGTGTCACTTGCTGGATGTTACCGGATAGTACTGATCGGCATGTTCATGCTTCACGCAGTTTCAACGCAAATTTTTCCGCTAAATTTAGACGGGAGATTTTTCCGTGAAATTTAGCGAGGAATCTTTCCCGCTACATTTAGGGGGAAGTTTTTGCCTCTAAATATAGCAGGGAAATTTTCCCGCTAAATTCTGCAGCGATCTTTTTTTGCTAAACTTAGCGGGGAAATTGTTTCGCTAATTTTAGCGGAGAATTTGGTCCTTTAAACTTAGTGGGGTAAATTTTTCGCCAAATATTGCAGGGAACATTTCTTGCTAAATTTAGTAGGGAAATGTTTCCGCTAAGTTTAGCGGGGAATTTGCCCATAATTCAACACGCAGTGACGTCACGAGTCACGTCACTCGTGACCCTCGTGACGTCACAGGTTACGTCCCGTGTGACGTTTTTATGGGTAACGCCCCATAATGCAACACGCGGTTAGGCCGACGCCTACAGCGCCACCGCTCAAGCCGGAAACAGGCGCCTAAGAGCTGAGCTTTGAAAAAATGTTAGACTTATGAAAAACTGTAAATGGATGTAAAATGAGATGAACATGTGCCTGAAAATAGAACAAATTGGACACCGTGCACCTTGGGATGTAAGCGCAGCGAGCGCGATCCGTCACCTCCTCTTTCTTTTATAAACCTCGCGTTATCGAGAACTCTGTCAACAAGACCATGCGATAAGCTCCGAGATTCTACTGGGAGGTTTTGTAACATCAGTGCATGTAAATTCAAAAGGCAGGAATACAAATTTCAAACCAAACGACCCCGAGTGGCTGTTTAGAGAACTGCGAACTCCACCGCGTCGGGGAGCATTCATAAAAAGGCACGTTCGTTTTTGAGGGTGGAGCTTTCCTTGACAACACCGTCCGTTTCGGAAGTCTGATGTGGCGAACGGCCAATAGACTTTTCAGCCGAATCTAATCTACAGTGCAGTTGCGCCTATTGGCACTGCAATCGGCGCTGACTAATGCAGCATTGCGGAACGTATCACCCTTTCGTTCAGTGATTGTTCCTAAAACATAAAACGAAATGTGACACGCTACATCGTAGGTACAGAAACTGTGGACAGTTGATATCTATAGCAGTTGCTACCGCTTCTAGAAGTTCAATTGCAACAACGCATTAAAATGTTAGAAGCACAGGGGCTACCCCCGTAGCTATGCCGACTAGCGTTAGCGAATGAACTACGTAGTTGAGAGCATCTTAGTGAGTTTAAGTATTTTGAATACGAGCGAACACCAGCTTTGTGCGTTTGCGTTTACGTTGCGTGTTCCACACTGCACGTGCGTTTACCGCGAACTATGGCCTTGAATGGGCGCATGGCGACTTTGCGCATGCGCAGCATAGAGAACGCAACGATAACGCAAAAACACAGCGCTTGCGTTTGCTCATATACGCAATACTATGACTCACTATTAAAAAATGGCATAAATAGTCGTAAAAAAATTAAAAAACCCGAATAACTGAGCAATAAGGGAAAGGTGCCTAGGGAGTTAAATAGCGGTGGATGATAATAATGTATGCAGTAAGAGGTTAGTTTATTTATTTTTATTATTATTGGCCATATTTCGGATCTGTAGTTCAACACCAGCAGTCCTGGTTTTACGCTGTGCTCTTCATGGGAATTCGTGCTGCTGCGGCGTCAAAATGTGCAGCCGCTGGAGCAGTATACTTTATTGGCAGATTTTTATCTTCCTTCCTTTAAAGCCATTCCTATTTCGTTCAAAGGAGATGTGAATCTCTGATCCTTCCCTGGTATCGCGGCTTGTGCGCTGTTGACATGATCACTATGTCCCATTAAAACAAACCTGGTCGTGTGATAGTAACAATAGAGTAAAGTCACTGTGCAGTTCAGATGAAAAGGCTTGATTTTGGGTGCTCTTATTACCACGCGATCTTGATGGCCCTTTGATTGTCTAGAGCAGCAATCCAAGAGCACGTATTACATCAAAACGCCAGAGTCGCGCGACGTCTATCCCGGGTCTCTAATCTGGATACTTTTCAAAAAAGTCGGCGATAAATTCGGCGGTCGTGATTGGTCAACGCCGCACTTGACCTTGGCGGTGGCCAATCACAGCCGCCAGATTTCTCGCAAACATTGGCGCCAAAAGCCTATATTGGGTCAGCAAGGGGTAAGAAAATTGCCCCACTGAACACCCTGTCGAATTTGCTGTTGTAGACATACCACGAAGTTCAACCAGAAGTTTTTACACTCTGACAAAGGCACTCGCTCGGCTGTTTGTGTTGCTTTCACCATGGCTGTGCCCTTAGAGGACTTAAAAACTCGCCAAATGGACCCTGTAGGAAGTCTAGCTAGCAGCAATATACAGCTTGTTCAGCCTAACAAGCCATTCGCCACCGTTGTGGCACACCGGAATGTGCATGTGTGTTCTCCGGTTCGGAATGACGTCTTATGAGATCGGTGAATACTGCTTACCAGCCAGAAGGACAAGAAAAGCTGGACACACAAAAAACAAAAAAAACACATACATTTATTCTAATAAGTTCAGCAATCGATTGCCGGGATTAGCCTTCACGCGCCCAGCCTCGTTCCATCGTCTATATCTTCTACAGTCCCACATGCCACCGATTAATCATGACTCCTCTTTTACTGGTGTGTCCACTTTCGCACATTTAAATGAAGTAGCCACACCCTAAGAAATGCCGGCGTGTCTACTTAGACGCAAAACACTCCACGAGCCAAACTCTTTGATCTAAGAAATCAGCTCAGCAAATTATGAGGTGGAACATCTGTTTAGACCTTAAAATTCAGTGTACGCTGTGGCATCACGGAATGCAAGCATGACGCCTTGCATTGCGTAGTGCCTCAGAGAAGATTTGATTTTTAGGTCTAAACAGATGTTCTGCCCCTCATTCGCTAAGCTGATTTCGTAGATGGCTAAGATAGGATCTTTGAGTGTTTTTCAGCTAAGTAGACGCGCAGGCATTTCTTAGAGTGCACAGCACACTCCCACTTGGCAGAAAACTACGACACTATACTTCGTCTCACCCTACGATGGACTAAAGGTAGAAGCTACGAGCCGTCAGATCCAATCACGAGCAACTTAGACATTGCGTAGTACGAGTATTTCGCTTCGATGCACGTATCGGTGCCCGCGTCTTTTATCACTGATGGGAATGGGCGGACAGTGGTTCGGATCGAGCAATGAGTGACTCAACAATTTTACATTGCAAAGAAAGTCAGGACGTACTGGCTCTTTGCAGTATCGAAGCTATAAAAATGACTCAGCGTTTTTGTATTCGAAGCATTATTCGTCCATACCTAATCAATGCTAAGCGTATCATAGTTTAGCGTATCATAGTTTAGTGTGTTTCCGTAACACCTTTTCGTGACAATGTAAAGTTAAAAAGATCCAACAAGATTGTTATGCTTTTATAGAAAACAAGATATAGCTAACCAAGAAATTAGGAACCACAACCATTATTGTGTTTTATTTGTTTGTGTTTTAGGTTCAGTAGTGGCTAATTGCTGTTTAAGACTTGCATTTTTTTCCCTGGATTTTCAGACAGCGGCAACCCTTATCCTAAAGGGTGCCCTTGGCATCCATCACAATGTGTGTTACATTGCCAGAATGAACCTATACCATGGCCAACCGGACGTTGCGTGGGATGGGCAGGGGACGACTGTCGGTGCAGTGTGGATTAAATCAAATGAATAAAGGTTTCTTAAAATCTTCCGTTCTGCAGGACTATCAAGGCATTGCTAAAAGAAAATCCGAGTTTTCTGACAATTGTTGTAATATAACATATATTTGTCAAACGAAACGTTTCTAAATGTTAAATTTGACTGCTGTAGAACCAGGATAAACAATTCAAATGATGGCTTACTAATCTTTGAGAGTACGCCACCAATGGGTAGAACGCCACAATAATTTGCTGGTAAAGAACCGAAGGGTACCTAGCGTTGTGCCCAATGACCACAGTAATTCTGTCCTCGCATCGATTATTAAAGTTCGTTTCTGCACGCAGAACACGGTTCAAAAATGTTGAAATAGAGTTTAATTGAGCCGCGTTGATGTTCTTGAGGAGCGGGATCCTAAACTATTTCAGGGAGATCGAGTTAAGAAAACAACGCAATTAAGGTACAGGAAAGGCTTATATCTGCTGAGTAAAATTGCCGTCAAGGCTAGGTACTTAGTCCCAGTAGAGACGCACGTTTGGTAAAATTGCCCCTGGGTGCTATTTTACTGCCGGTTCAGATAGCCGCATTGATCAGAGAACCACCCTAGGTCTTCGAAAGTAATTCGTTTTTATTCAATAAATGCTAACCTCTGCATTTGGTGTAGGAACACCAAAACCACTACTCGCGAGTGCCTTTGCAGACGCTACTCCTCAATTCAAATTTTGAACGTCTTGTTCGTCCAATGACGTCTTCCTTCGAAAACTTTTTTATTGATTTTCTTTGTCGCCTTGATCGCACACCACCAATGGGAACGTGTGAGGAATGCGGCAGTGGGAACGATGCCAGATGAGACAGCGAATGCCGGCTGCCACAGTAAACTTCAAGAACTCCAGCGCCGTCTACTTCCTTCTGTTTGCCGTTGGGGCAGTTTTATTTAGTGTACGTCGTAAAGCCAAGCTGCGCAGGCAGCTTGCTACTTGGGACTCTTATTTTAACGATTGCTTTGGCGGCGCCTTCTTCGTGTAGTATTGTCACCGTGTATTGTATCCTAGCATCCATAGAATCGACGTTAGGAACTGCAGATATTTAGTTCCGCTGCGCATATTGTCGAGGAAGATTCCCGCGCCCAAGCTTGCACCGCAAAGCCGACGTCATGGCTGTGTTTATACGGATGTGCCCCACGATGATCCTATCTCCACGGCACAAATAGGCCGGCAGGGTTCCGTGCGGATCTCAGGGTGACTTAGCAGCAAAGTTCTCTCATTGTTTCTTTAATGTAAAGGAAAAAAAAGTGCACATGGGCTCGTGGGCGGGACATAATTATCGTTTTGTGACTGACATTCAGTCCGCCCTGATTATGAAGTAGTGGTTCTAATAACAGCGGCGCTGCTCATGCCGCACTGTGCGCTCATTCGCTTCTTTGGAGGCAGCTTGACCAGCTTCTTCCACCCAATGTGTAATCTGTGCCCATCAAGGGTTAATAGAGCAATATTATGTTCCCCAAAAATACCATGCCCGGTTCAACATTCACCCTAAGACTTTGTTGATGCAACTATATCAACCCCCCCCCCCCAAAAAAAAAAAAAAGTAAAGGGAGGTATTTTTATTGTTAACATCCTCATTGTTTTCGAAACACTCAAACTGGATTTATTATTAATACTCCAGGGCAGTGTTGCGGAGTTGCCACTGGGGAGTTCGAATGATTCCGGAATCATCCCGCATTTTCGCGACCGCGGAATGGAATGAGAATGGAATGGCGGCAACGTTGGGGGGAATGGAATGGGAATGGAATTAGATGCATTTTGCCTGCAATGGAATGGGAATGGAATGGGCAAGTTCTTTATTTTAATTCATGATTTTTTTTTTTGAGGGGGGAGTTACGTACAGCTAAACCGAGCAAGTCAGCGAGCCAGTTGCTCAGAAATAAAATGAGCAGTGGGAAACTACTAGCCAATGTGGAGCCTTAGCAGACTGTATGCAAAAAAATGCAATACTAAAGGTAAATACAAGCGTCAAAGCAAAGAGCAGAGGGGAGGTGGGGGGTGGCGGTGGCGCCTTTCGCGGACGCGCGGACGACGGGCTCCACTTGTGTTACTCGGGAGCGAAACAAGAAACCAAGCACCAAGCAAAAGAAACGAAGGGAGCGGCAAAGGATGAAACCGCCATGCACGGCTCCTCATAATACTTCATGTCTTGCTTTTTTTTTTTTTTTTGCGACGGCATGGAGAGTGCATGTGCGTGCACAGACTGAGATCTGGGAACGGGGAACGGGGCTACTCATAACTCGCAGAGCTCTGATAACTCGTTGACCCGCGCGCCGCCCAAAGATGATCAATTATTGTTTTCTTATAGTTCGAGGAGCGTTGTTTAGCAGCTGGCCAACCCTGCTGCCTTCGCGTTCATTCGTGCGCACTCCTTTGAAGTGCGAATTGCGGGTTTGCTTCGGCATTAAAACAAAGCGAGATCACCTCTCTCCTCCTCTTTCGCTTGGCTCCGGCGCTTTTTTGCTTTATACTGCATTTTTACGTGTAAGTCCAGCTTTTACTTGGTCTTTGTTCCGATGCTTGTTTTGCAAGCACGCTCCATGATGCCCGCTCATTTCCTTTGACTTTAGTCTCTGCATACCTTGTTTCACCTTACGATGAACCGCTTCCGACGCTAGGAGTCACCCCAGGCAATCCAGCACCGTGATCTTAGTAAAATCAGTGCTTTTCTAGCCAATTAAATTTTGTTTTGCAATTCTTTATGTGTTTGATAATATAGCTTTATGCTGGTTATGCCGGCAAACACAATGTAGCCGTCCAGTGCCAATTTTTACGTTTTGGAATTAGAGGAATGAAATGGAACGATTCAGCCATTCCAGGAGTGGGAATGGGTCCAGTGTCCCCATTCCTAGGAGATGAAAGGAATTGAATTATCGAAAACTCTAATTCCCGCAATGGAATTGGAATGGAATGGGGGTGCCCCTTCCGCATTAGTGCTTCAGAGGATGGTGTGGATCGTCGAGGCTTCCGCTCCCGAGACTCGAGGGAGAGTATGTGTGAGTGTCCTTTTCCCCTCCTTGAGTCCCGCCGTGCGTCAGCCCCCGCAGACTTTTGGCCAGCTGACGCCATCTCGTGACCCCGTGGCCAAGCCGCGAGTTACACTCGGCCGTCTTACGATACCGACCGTCTGGGTCAGAATCGTCCTCGAACTCTGCTAATCCGAGGTCGTCTGTACAGAACCTTCTTGAACGCCTTACTGTAGCACAAGTGGTATTTGTTTGGAATGCGACGGTCTTTGTGTTCTTCGATATCCTCCTTCATGTGAGCCCTTTCCGCGTACGAGGGTGGATAGGAAGAAAATTTGATTGGCTTCTGCGTCGTCAGCGCGATCTTCAATTTAGCCATTTATGTAGATCGAATTTCGGAAATCTTGCGTGCGAAGAAGTCCCAATCCTCGTCCACGGATCGTTTCAATACCTCTTGCGGCTCCGTAGTAACACTAGGTATGGTTGTAATTTTCTTCCTTGACACGGACGGGTCGCTCAGCTGCCTGCGTGTTCATCTCTCTCATTGGCAGCGGCTCGTCGTCAGGCTAACAAACTTCCGCTTGTGCTTCGCCCTCGTGCTTTTTGACGTGACTGTGATAGTTGGGCATGTCTATGATGAGAACGTGCGTTTAGCTGACCTCATAACCATTTAAGACGCAGCGCGGTATGCAGTGCTCACGACATTATTTGCATCTGAACTGTACATCGACTTACACATCCGTGAGAGGTACTCTGCTTGTAATGTGGACCTTGACTAAATTTACGTACTTAGGGAACACTACTGTCCATCTCTTGGCCCAGACGCCGCCAGGTTGTTGCGACAAATCGCAAATCTCGAAGGAACGTGGCGTGTCGTAATTATTATGGATGTCTTCGCAGTCTTCGAAGAGCGCTCTTGCGATGTTCCGTCGTCGATAAACCGTAACGTGAGGTTGCTACGGGAAGGGCTGTCCCACCACAAGTGGTGTGGATCGGCTACGAGCTGCTGGGCAGCACGAACACCTTACCATCCGCCGTCGCTTGATCGACTGGGATGAAAAATATTTCCTCGCCGCACGTTGCGACACTTCCAGATCCATACCCTCAAATAGTAAACCACATTGTCAGCTTTGTGTGAGCGATCATCAGGCGGTCCGCGCTATCCCGACGTAGAAAGACATACTGCATGCCCAAATTAACAAACAACATTTTGGATCGGGCATTTAGTTTCGCGGGCATTATATATTTTTTGTTTGCAGCTTCGGCGGCGCGAAAGGCGATATAAACCACGTTCTGGACGACGGGCAGTCCGCCATCTCTCTTTTTGGGGCAGCCTTGCGCGCTGTGGGCTCCACACGTCTACAAACGCCTGACTGAATCTTCCGTTGCGGCGGCGGGCATTTCATGAACCCGTGACCGTATTCGTTGCAGTTGAAGACGATCGTATCTCCTCTTTCGTTGAACAATTATTTGCTCCTCGACTTGAGCGGAGGACGGTCCGGCCTACGACGGCCCGTGTCGGGTTGAGACTACAGCTCAGTCGACTCTACTAGAAACACAGCTTAGACTCCCAAAAGTCCCGGAGCGACTCCATGTAATTCGGAGACGGTCTCCTTCAACGTAGAGAAAGATCACGGACGCCATGATGCAGGGCCTCTTCCAGGCGTTTCAAGCACTGAAGCAACTCTTCTTGGGATTCGTAGCTGCGCACGCTGGCCGCCATGATTGCGTCTTCGTCGTTCAGGCCGGTTATGATGTACTCCATGCACACCTCGTCACCGAGGTTGCACCGGGAAAGCTTTGAAAATTTATCGCGGTAGTGCATGTCGATTGACACACCTCGCTTGCGACGCCGAGTATTTATGTCGCGATCCAGACATTGCACCAATTCAGTCGATGTAAACACATGCTTGAGTTATGCCTTTGATTCCGTCCACTTTTGTCTACCGACTACATGGAATCGTATTATATCTTAGCTGGGCTTCCCAGTTTAGTGAGTATATTGCAAGGCGTCAGCGTGTCGCTCCATTGCAAGATGTCCGTAAGGCCGTCGATTCGTCGGATCCACATGTCAACAGTCGGGCAGCAAGATGAGAGCGGGTCGATTGAAGGCACCAGCCACGCTGTCTCCCACACGTCGGTGACGGGCGCGACAACCGCCGGTAGTATCTGTAGAAGCGCCACTCTGCTAATACGATCGATCACCGCCGTCGGAAATGCGTCCTAGACAATGGCCGTTATGTCGAGCGTTGAATGAGGTCCCATCGCAAACCGAGTTGAAACTTTGTCGTCGGATTCGTGTTGGCTTACGTTGGCTGCTAAGTCTCCTTTGTCCGGATGCCCTCCATGTTGGCTGTTAGCGGCGGTCGAAGATGCTGCGTTGCGAGTAACTAGACGCATCGTTGGGGTCGGCAGACGATCATTTAACGTTCGGAGCGTTCGCTGTGGTTTCCACGTGTGAGTTAATATCGTACTTGTTTGTGACTAAATCTATTTGCATTTCCTAAAACTTTAAAAACGCGCCGTTGGTTGGCATGGTTTCCTCTTTCGCGACCCGAGCGGAAGTATCGGGGACTGCTTTCTCCTCTCCTAGGGGTCGCACCGTGCTCGCGCCCCCACAGACCCCGGGTTATGTTTCGCCTTCTCTCGCCCCTGTGCAAACCGATACATCCGCAGTCTACACAGCGTTGCCACACCTCTTCTTTCTTTCCTCTCGACCGCCGGTGCCTCCCCTGCGGTGGGCGCTGTACAATGTAGCACGTTTTTCATTACACTCCCAAGCGAGTTTTTGCCACATTACTTCGGCAATTTCAGCGCGCTCTTCGGACATCCGTCGAGATCGGCACTCATGGTATCATTTAGTGCTGCCCGGTTTTTAAGGAATTCTTCCTGGGGAAGAAGATTTACCTTTCTCGGAGACCTTGCGAAGACAGTATGAACTCTTATAACAGAGCTGCACATTGCTGGCTAAGTGCGTAGATGGCTAGGGCTGAAGTCACCTGCTGCGCACTCCTGGGGAACTGGACTTGCTTCGTACGTGAGCACAGTGTTCCCACTGACGTGACGTGGCCTGTTTAAACTTGGCAGAGGCAAGCGGTAAGAGCGCATATTATTCTCAACATTGCCCACATGAAAAGCTGTAGTGGTGATCTCACTACGTCACCTACTAAAGGATACTGGGCACGAAAGCTGCGTCAGCGTTTCGCTGGACGAGTTCCATACCAGCTCTGGCGTAACTCTCGTGTCCAATATGTGCCCCGCGCAGACCCTGAGAATTTGTCATAAATGTCGGCACCACAGATATGTCCCAGGCAGCACACAATATTGCGCCAATATTTGCGTCGGATCGGAGAAATCGGGCGAATATCATTCTGATACTGCGGATATTAGCGCTGGATCGTAAATATCGGGCAAGTATCACTAACTTTGCCGATGTCGGCCGAACATCACTTGGGTCGGCCAACTCAACTCTGATATGCAGTATCCAGCGCCGTTTTCCGTTAATTTGTCGGGTTTGAATCGGCTTTATCGGCCGGTATTCGGAATTCTTGGCCGTTTCTAGAACGATACCAGTAATTTGTGATATCTGATTTGGGTATATCGGCCGGTATTAGGAACTCTTGACCGTTTCTAAAACAATATCGGTAGTTCGCAGGGTGGCCGAGCCGCTGTTGCCAGGGCGGTGCAGGCGCCCGCCGTTTCCAGAAGCGGTTGAGCCAGCTCACGTTCCAGGGACGAGGAGGTGCGCAGGCCAATGCAGCAGTCGCGAGCCGGCCGCTTGTGTGCCACGATGCGGCGGCGCTTGAGGGCTGCGCCGAGCCAATCAGACGTGCTGGAAGCCTGTGGTCATGAAAGAGGATGTTGGGTTCCGAGGCGCACGGTTGCTGCCGCGCTGCTCTGTGTTGCTGGGCGCGCGGAAAGTCTTTGTTGCTGGGCGCGCAGGGAAGTTATATGTGGTCCTCACATTGTGTTTGTAGCAGGTATTTTGTCAGGGCTTTCAGCGCTGCCCCGGCTGCAGGTCCCCTTGGCCTGATGACGTCCTCGCAGTTGTCCGTGTGCATCCCAGGGCGGCGTAGCTCCGTCGCAATTCCGCTCGCTCGAGGGCGAATTGGCTGCAGCGCATCACGACATGCTGATCATCCGCGTCTGCCTCGCTGCAGCGCGGGCAGTGGCTGACACTGTTTTCTTGCCAACGGGCCAGGTAGGCCGGGGTGAAAACGCTGTCAGTGCGCAGTCGATGCATTGCTGCCGCGACTTTTCTAGGCAGGTTCCTCGAGAGTCTGGGCGCCATGGGGCCGTGCTCGAGTTCTGGGTGTCGTACGTGGTCGGACTGCGCAACCAGGAGCTGTGCGTCCGAGAACGCAGCCACGCTGGTCGTCGGGCAAGCTTCACCTCGCTAGGCCGTGGCCACCAAGCGATCTGCCGCCTCGTTCCCGCCGATGCCGCAGTGGGCCGTTAGCCACTGAAACGCCAGGGTCCATCCTTGGCGCAGCAACTTTATAGCCGCGTTCCCCATCTCTCTGGCGAGCGGTGGCGCTCGGTCGAGGTTGGCCAGCTGGGTTAACACCGCCTTGGAGTCGCTCAGGATAACCAGGCTCTCCGGCGGACTCTCTAGAGCTGCTTCGGCCATGGACAGCGCCAGACCCAAGGCCACAAGCTCCGCCGTCGTTGAGGAGTAAAATAAGGAGAGGCGTTCCGCTGCGCTTGCTCCCAAGTCCGCTGACGCCGCCGCGGCCGTGGCCATGTTAACCGATTTTCGCGCATATCTGCCCAGCACTTAATGATATTGCGCCGGCACTGGCCCATTTTCAAAACAATCGTTCACCAATACTCGCCCATCTGTGCCGAGTACTCGAATGATATCGCCGATTCTGGCCCATTTGTAGAACGATCGTTAACCGATATTCGCCCAATACTGGGCCGTGGTGGAAAATATGAAACTGAGCCAATATTTTGAGCAATATTCCCCCGACGCTGGCCCAATGTCGCCGTGCTGCCTGTGATGTTTACTTGCATCTATGGACCTCGTGGTTGTTCTGTACCGAAATAATGTATTTTATCATCGAGTATACAATCACTCTCTTTAGGTTCTTAATTTAACGTGCTTAACACTCCGCTCCATAACTCCTGTGGACGGGAGGGTAATTAAAAAATTAAAAATAAACATTTGAGGTCAAATGGGCAAAGCTACTGCATGTTGACGTCGACGCAGCACACTCCGACACCCACTGTCTAGCACTCTGGGACAGAACGACGGAACTGGAGCTGTACTGACCATACAGGGACTCTAATGCACTACAAGAAGTCCCCGCCTTAACAAATAGGCCTGGCAGCTACTCACAAGTCAGTCAACACAAGTGGTCCGCGCACGGCGAGTCCTTTATCAAACATAAATGGCTCAGCACAGTTTGAAGAACATTCAACTCCACGTTTTCTAAGTCGTAAAGGCAACAATCCACACAGAACTGGGCCCTACACTAAAAACACGAGGACCGAGGAAACCTTCGAAAAAATAGGACCCGTGTCTTTCCCCAACAAGCCATACAACCAGACGAAGACACATATCTACCCGCACCCCAGATGAACGACTGATCCAGAGATACCTTGTTCAGCTACGGGAATTAAAAGCAGCGATAGCCCAATGCAGGATTGAAACCGCTTCCGGGCCCGACCAACTTAGGATGAGCATGTTTCGAAACATGCCTTTTGGCGCAGGAATCATAAACTGCCAATTTGGTTAAAGAACTTATGGCAACAGGGAATTCTACTCGACAGCCATCTCGAGTCTAGTCCATCCCCAAGCGCGGTTTTCATTAGTGGTTTATTTGTGTTCTTACTATTACTGTTAGCACAGAGGGGCCAATGCCGAGTGGAAAATTAGACCTCGATACAATAGCAAGCGAGATATTCATCTTGGGTCAATGTTTTGGCAACATCTACAACAGCTTAGACACAACTTCACTGCTAACGACCAATAATGCTTTAAAAATTCAACACACACGATCGAGCAAACACAGCCACACTGATACCCACTCAAAATAAATTACTAATGTTCACTACGCTCAAACAGGCATGTAAAAATTAAAAAAAGCAGTATGAAGTTTAGCCTGCACTATATTACGCCAGACAGGCGAGCTTATTATTTTCAAATAGACTTAGAGTTCATTTTCACTATATCACAAGATATAGAGTTGCAATACTTCATGGTTCTTTGAAAAGATTAACAATTAAATGTGTCTGTGAGTATAACTAAGGGTGTGATTTACCCTGAATGGCTGCTTCGGACTGGACGAGATTCTCGTGGCATTATATAACGTTGAGCATCAAGGTTGAAAAGATGTTGATCCATTAAACAAATAAATTTATCCTTTCTATAAACTATTTTCAAAGCCGCTCAATCTACACAATTCGATCTCTGTCTAAATAGGTACCATAATATACTTGTGTACTCCAATATGGGATGCACTAGTGTTCAATACGCAAGTAATTTAACTTCGAAGGGCGCGATATTTAGTTTTCGTCTTCGAGACCATTCTGGTCTTCGTTCAGTTGAATAGCAGAAGCGAATTTTATGCATTTTCCAGCTTAAAGCTTCAGTTATAGTAAGTTCCGAATATTTGATGTGACTGACGCGCATCAACAATGTGCGATCAAAATCATAAAAAATAATAGTTATTTTTTATGAAGTTCATTTTAGTTTCCACTGCACGCATCAGTCGCTAGTAACTCTTTATGCTGAGTTGAATCTGACTTAGTCCCCTTGACTTAAGCTTTTTAATAAATTAAGCAATTCTCGGCAACCAGGCGATCTTTCAGGTTCGGGTGGAAGTTATATGCGATATCATTTATGTCACAAGATAATCAGCGCAACACCCCAGTCTCGTTCCTGATCTTCATATCTTGTAAACTTGAGGAACGCATGGCAGTTACTCAGATCGAGCGGATCCTTGAAACAGAAGGAAGTCACCATCCCGAACAAGCGCGAGTCCTAAAGCACCACGGAACACTGTAATGTTTACTCTTGATTTTTCAAGGCGTAGCCGACGGTAACCCACGCGACAACCGAATACGTGCCCAAGTAGTTGAAAAAGATCTACAAAGGATCCGATACCATTCCCCACGCTGCGGCGATGCACTCGCTCCAGAAACAAGGAGGGTAGTCTACACACATATGTCAGGACTTTCCTCAAAGCTGAAGATTCTTATTCAAAGTGTCTAACAAAAAAAAAAATATGAAAGACGTGTACGATTCTCTGTAATGCCGAATTCGAGCGCAGCTCTTGAGGAGGAGGAGGGGAAGGCACAGAAGAACGGGTATGCAACTCCTCCCCCCCCCTCGTCCTCGCCCGCTTGCCTCCCATTTAGCGCGAAACTTTCGATAAAATTTCCTGCTAAAGTTAGCGGGGAAATGTTTCCGGTAAATATACCGGGAAAATTTTCCGTTGAATTTAGCGGAAAGATTTCCACACTAAATTTAGGAGGAAAACATTTCCGCTCCATTTTGCGGGAAAATATTTCCAGCACATTTAGCGCAGAAATTTTTCCGCTAATTTTAGAGGGGAAAATTTCCCGCTAAACATAGCAAGGAACTTTTTCCGCTATATTTACTAGGGCAATTCGTCCAATAAATTTAGGGGAAAATGTTCCCTTAACGCAATGGGCGGTTACGCCCGGTTGCATTATTCCTATAATGCAACGCGCGTGGTTACCCCGACGGCGACGGCGACGCCGCTCAAGCCGGAAACGGGCACCTAAGAGCTGTGCTCTAAAACGTCGAGAGCGTTCCACAGCGCTTGGTGCTGATTCTTTTAATCTCTCAATGGCATCCCTCATTCGGAAACGAGCAAACCGTCTAGCGTATATAGGTTGCGGTGTACGCTGATGATGTCACCCTATGAACGAGCATTGGTCCCACGAAACTCCCACAAACCCCTGGTGGACTTGACACGATCGAGGAATACGTAAGAGACGTCGGCCTACAACTAGAACCGTAAAAATAAGTATATGCTAAGGGGAAGGAATCAGAAAACGGGATATCTTCGTCTCACAATTCACGAAAAAGCGAAAATCAAATCTGAACAACTCCGATTACTCGGCGCATATGTCAGCAGTACCGACAGCCCAACATCACGGCTACAATCGATCAGAAAAATATGGAAGCACAGTACAACTAATCCGGGGAATCGCCCACTGTTTGGGGGTGCGCGAAAACCTGGCGTCTTGTGCTCCAAGTATTGTAGCTAAGTCTAGCAATTCTTAGGGTGCTTCCACTTGTTCAATGTATGCTTCCAGAGTATCAATAAAACATATTGTTTTAATAATCTAGATTTCCCTACAACCTGAGAGGGTTAACAATTTGATGACATGAATCTTTTCAACGCCAGTTAGCTAATATATTCTATATCTGACGGAGAAGGATTGTCAGGTGTCCTTTTTATTTTTATGCAAAAAAGGATTTAGGCGCCCATCCTGATTCCTTCGCCTAATCAATATCTTAACGTCGTTGTTGATTTCCACAACTACGTGAGGTGAAGGAAGGAAGCTTAAAGGGACACTGAAATAAAAACATATTTTAAAGAACCTAGGTTGGACACTTTCCTTTTCTCACGGAAATCAATATTTTTCTCACAATATTTATGTTGTTAGACGCAATTTAGTTTGAGGTTAGGGCCCGCTCTAAATCCCCCTTTGCTGGTCCGTCGGCCCAACTTTTGCGACGAAGAGAATGAAAACGATACTCTCTGGCGCTATCCCGACGGGACAAGATTAAAGATAACGTTTTCACTTGAGCTGGGAGTCGGTCGCACTATCTGTTCCGTCCTCTATACATTGAATGCGCTGCAAGCAAAATAAGCGAAAGATTGGCTTAAGCGCAGCACAAGATAAATTAGGACTTCAATTCTAGAACTCATTCCTTTAAAATTTGGTCTCCTTCTAGTCTCTTTTTTTAGAAGCCTTAATGGCAGGAAAAGAGAATGTACTTGCTGTCATATTTCTAAATCTCAAGTGAGAACAACATATAGGTTATATTATCTACTTGGCAAGCAGACTGTCATTTACTTATTTTTTACACTCAGGGTGTTACTTGTTACAGAGACGAGAGGGTGCAATAAAGTAAAAAAACATATGAACAGAGATCGGCTACAACAGATTATTGGAGACTGCAGACTTCAATGCAAAAAGGTCGGTGATGGAGGCAATAGTAGCCGAAAAGTTGTTTAAGTTAAGGCTTATTTTGGGAACAAAAAAGTAAAACTACATGTTGTTTCTCAATCTCAATTGCTTCACTAATTTTAACAGGTGGTCGATACAGGACGTCCTATATGGAAGCTGTAAAAAGCAAGTGGCTGAGATTGTCGTTGTTAAAATATATTACATGAAAAGTTCATAACGCAGAGGCACGACGTCGTAATTAAAGATCATATTCATCATCAAATCATCATCATTATAGATCATCATCAAAGGTACATACTTAAGGTTTCTGTTTTCTTTTCTGCGACAGAACTGGTTAAGCCAGAATGATTAGTAAAATATAACAAGCAGGGCGCTTCTGGATGGATTCAAGAGACAGAATGAAAGAGTTGGTATGAGGATCTCATGCGGATAAAGCGTACCCAGTCTTAGCAGCGTACGAAAGTAAGGCACAATTGTATTTTTAATGACGTCTCTGTTTAAAGGGCGAGTCTGCGTCGGTGGGAACCAAGAATGCGGGTATGATTATTAGCGATGTATTTAATGTGTGTATTCGACGAAAGTTTATGGGTGATGTGAACATCAAGGAACTTACAGAAGGAGGCGAAAGGTAAAAGGGAGCAATTAAGGAAATATGTGCGTGAGTGGATATCGTCAGTGGACCTTTTGACTCTCATTAGTTCACACTTACTAATGTGTAGCTTGATTAGCCAAGTATAACCGCGCACATAAATATTATTAAGATAAAAATGAAGGATAAATGTATCGGACCATTTAGAGGTTTCTCTTGAAGCAGCAGGGCGAGTTATCAATATTCGAAGAACTAATAAAATAAACCACATTTACCAAAAATCCGAAAAAACGCTTTACAAACGCTCAATACAAGCGCACACACAAAAAATAATATACGCACAACTGCTGTCCAGAATTTTCAGCAAAAAAGTTACTAAAAAACAAAATACGATTAGCAAAAGAAATCGCGCACGGAGCCGCTCTCAGCATTATAAAAAAGAACACATCTTTTTAACAAGACGATATCTACGCTATACAATAACACGTTTTCTTTAAAAAACATTCCTTTGTATAAAACGTTCTACAGTATTATAGAAAGTGCATCAATAATATTTTCCTTCCCATATTGTTTATAGATCAATATTACTAGTAAGCAAATGGTTACGTAATGAGAGTTGAAAATATGTGATTTACTGATGAGTAAATAGTACGAGCTCGGGGTGTGATCCCACTCTATGAAAGGCGCGTGTTGATGCGATGAGGTTAATCGGAGAGTTTTGCCATCTTACACTAAAACAAAATATGGCTAAGAATGTAAAGTGGAAGTATGCAGTGGTTTATGGTCATAATCTTTTCAACTCTAATTAATTAATATTGGTCACATGGGTGCTTTGAATGAGCCATATAGTGCTGCTTTGAAATGTACCGGATATCTTTTTTAAAAGTAACTCGAGCTTTTTAAGGTTCATTTGAGTAGTTTTTTTCCCGAAACAAGATGACAATATTTAATGTAGGGCTAAAATATTGAGCAGTAAATTTGTAATTTAAAATTAACCGGGAAAACAGAGCGATGGTGGGACAAATTTCCAACTATTTTCGACCGCTTTTTTACTATCTAATCGACATGATCATCCCACTAAAGATGATGAGAAATAATATCCTGAGCGTTTTATGACCTTTTTTTCTATTCAATTGGTGTAGCACCTATTGTAATATTATTGTAAGCAGCTACAGTCTTGCTTTTAGGTCAAAAACAATAGCTTTTGTTTTCTGGTTGTTTATTTTAAGGCAATTGTTGTTGGACTACGCGAGATACTGGCTGAAGACATTCTTTTCGTCCGTTATTATTTCTCAGCACTGATTTCAGAAAGATATAGGCTTGTATCGTGAGCATATGCCATATATTGTATTTGTTTATTTATGTTGACGATGTAGTCAATTTATGTATTAAATAAGATTGCCCAAGACTACTATCCTGGAGGACACCTCCTCGTGCCTTAAAAGGCGATGTATGACCATCAAAAAATCACATTGCATACGTTGCTCTAGGTAAGAGTGCAAGAGGGATAGAGTTACACCACGCACACCGTTGGAATATTGTTCATAAATAAACTTTTCTGGTTCATGCGATCAAATGCCTAACTAATATCTATAAATAAACAATCGAGTTTTTGTATTTTAAAAATAATGTTTTGTTGCAGTAATGCAGACTTTGTAGTCATTCCTTAATGAAAACTAAATCGACAGTTTGTCATCACAGTATGCTTTTATAAAGAATGAGCTTAGCCGATTTATAATAATCCTTTCAAACCCTTTGCAAAAATATTGAAAGTATGGAGATATATCTGTAGCGTTTCTGTATATTGCTAACTCCTACTTTAAATCTCTGAAAGACTTTAGATCATTTAATTTTCCGGAATAGTGTTTCTGATGACCAGGCAAGGTTAATGTGTGCTCCTGCAAGGTGCGATGATATTGAGAACAAATTTCACAAGATCTAACTTGTAAGTCATTTGTATCGCAGCTTCTACTTTTGCTAAGACACGCTAATGCGTTATATAATTTAGAGTTTGATCAGTCGGCTTTAGAAAAGAATATCCCGTGTACTGTATGTTCCATAAAACTTGAAGCATTGTAATTTGTTTTGGAGGTTTTAAATTTACCAAAGGTATGTTAAAGTGCTTTTCTACCAAAGTCCCCGAAAAACGTTTGCCATTATTCAAACGTTTGGCTTACATCATTGCTGTAAACTGCGGTGGACACTTCAAACCCTTTGCAAAGTATTGAAAGTATGGAGATATATCTATAGCATTCCATTATATTTCTAACTGCCACTTTAAATATCTCAAAGACTTCAGATATTTTAATTTTCCGTAATAGTGTTTCTGATGACCAGGAAAGGTTAATGTATGCTCCCTGCAAGGTGCGATGATATTAAGAGCAAATTTCACAAGACTAACTTGTAAGTCATTTGTATCGCAGCTTCTACTTTTGCCAAGACACGAAAATGCGTTATATTGCCGCGCGCGCAGCTTGCCAGGTAGGCAGCGCGCGCGTGGCCTAACGGTTATAGCGCCTGCCTCCCACGCGAAAAGCCAGGGTTCGATTCCTGGCCGCGGGGACGCCTTTTGTTGACATCTAATGTAATGTTCTGGTAAATTCGAGAACTCTGTCGCGTTCGAGGTTAGAATGTTCTATGCGCGAACCTTCTACGCCGATTGTTCGAGAAGCCCACGCGTGCACAAAAGGCGCTCCAAGTGGCGAGCAGCAGTCAGTTTCGCCCCAGCGTTCGACTCCTGCTCTTTCGCCGATTTCGACGCCCGCGACGCTCTGCTGTTATCTTCTGTTTCCTTTTTATTTTTGGGCACAAGTTCGCCCGAATAAACGCTTCAGTTTTCTCAGTTATTCCTTTGTTTTGTCACCTCGTCATTCGTGACAATATAATTGGAGTTGATCAGTCGGCTTTAGAAGATATATCCCGTGTACTGTATGTTCAATAAAACTTGAAGCATCGTAATTTGTTTTGGAGGTTTTAAATTTACCAAAGATATGTTAAAGTGCTTTCTAACAAAGTCCCCGAAAAAATGTTTGCCATTATCTAAACGTTTCGCCTACATCATTGCTGTAAACTGCGGCGGAAAACTTCATTTATAAACCTCCACATTATATCGGGTCGTGTTTTTTTACAATTTGTAATTAAGATCAGCGTATAACACCCTTGCTTAACCTTTCAGAGCTCAGATGTCAGGCGGTTCGGAAATTGCGCGAAGATTATGAAATTATCGAGATTTCTCGTAGATAAAAAAGGACTTATACAACATCATGCCTTTATTTTCTCTTTTTGAGGTGCAGAGGTTTAATCCAGGACTTCCCAATTTGTTTATCAGCAGTTTTTGTTTCCCAGCTAGCATTCGGGCTATAAGTTTTGTAAAGCTGACAATAAATGTGTTGTATGCCTCATCAACACATGTTTTAGAATAAGCTGGTCCCCAGTGAGAGGGGGAGATTTCTGTACTGAACTTTTCCAAATTGCGCTAGGATATGATCTCAAAATCAAGTCAAGCTTTAGTTGAGGTTTTTACAGGAAGAGCCATACCCACCGGATCTAAACATTGTTATGTCATCCCTAATGTCAGTATTGATTGTATACCAGCTTCACGAACACAGGCCTTCACCAACATTGAGTATCAAAGGCTCATTTGCACCTGAGGAGGAACTATATATTCTAGTGGGAGACTGAATCACATTCATGAAACCATTTGAGCTTCGGCTGTTATTTCATTAGCGACGATAAGAGACGACTGTTGCAGAGCATTTACATTGAAATCCCCAGCTAGGAAAAGGGTAATCTATTCATAGCTATAACGTCAAGATATTTACCTAAAACCAAACCAAACGTTATTGAAACACGCCGACGTTGGCCTATATACTACCGATAAAATTAGATAGTTTATTTTTTACTCTTAGTATTTCGAAGCCACCCGTAATTTCAGCATATACTTTCAGATGTTCCCACCGGATGTCTTGCCGAACGTAAATAGACACCTCCACCGCGTTTCTGATTTCGATTTCAATAAAAAGTGTTATACCCTTTTAAAACATAAATACCATTGTCATCATGATACCAAGATCAATAAACAAAACAAAAACGAACGTCGAACTGGGATGAAAAATGAAAATAATGTATATATTGCATCCCTTTTATTTTTAGAGAGCGCACATTGAGATGAAAGGCCGCGAGACAGTTCCCAGTTTCTAAACATTCTAGTACCTCTGATGGCTTGTTAACTCATGAAACCGCTTAGTCATGTAGTGTGATACTAACTTACATCAATTGCAGCAACTTTCTGCAAAATAATCTTCATTCACAAGTTGCATGCTTGAAATGTCTCTTACCTTGATAAACTGTCAGTTTTACTTATGAATATCTTGCCATTTTTAACCCACACAGAATTCCAATGATGATTCGTGCTTTCTCGCCGATAGCTCGGCCAAGCAAACTTTTGAGCACTGGGCACCACTTTTACAAAAACAACAACAAAAACATTGGGTTGCTCCACGCTGTTAAGGTGGCTTGCCATTGAAGCTGTGGTACCACGTGCAACGATTGCCCGCTGCACTATAGACCCTTTTTATGGCAAACGTCACCAGGTGGTGCTTCAGTCTTTGACGTCCCAGAGAACGTTCGGTTTATAAAAAGAATGAACAAAAGCCACCTCAACACCCCTGCATTAAACGTAGATGAAAGGTTTGACCACCAATTCTCCCGGTTAACGCGAAAAAACAAAAAAACCAAGGAGTGTGAGGACTATTAAAATGTTTCGAGTATTCTTGTAAACCAACTTGCCTCCTCCAAGATATATTATTGTAGAGCGTAAGGCCCTCGTTAAATATCCAACATTGTTGTCCATGTAGGATTTATGCTTTGGTGACGTAAGCAAGCTCAACAGGCTTGGAAAGACGGTGCGACCAGAAGCCGCTTGGGACGCAAGCGGCAGCTCATGTTTGTGAAACGGCAAAATGATCTATACCAAATGATTGACGAAAGAAAAGTAGATGTACCGTACGCAATATGTTTAATATCTGAGAAGACTTCATAAGCTGCCCTTGCCGCGGCAGATTATGCAAACGCAATCTTTACCGATAAACGCATGTGGCGAGCGCTACGCAATTCGCATTGTCTTCGGGGCTAGTGACGTCACTTCACACTTCGTACTCTGCCGATGCCGCGGCTGCTTATACAACCGCAATGTTTACCGCGCAACGCATGCGGGGAGCACCACGTACTTATCAACGTTCGCGCGCGCCTTTATCATCAATCATGTGTTCTTGACACTTGTTTTGTGGTTTTCTTATTGAAACAAGTGTCAAAACCACATGATAGATGATAATGAGAGCGCGAACGGTGATAAGGCGTGCGCGATGGTTTTCTGTCGACTATTCTGTCGACTGCTGTTCTGCCGGCAGGCACGAAAAAAACCGATCAACGAGTCATTATACAGCTTCGGTGTAAGATTAGCGCGACCGGTGACAAGCCAAAATCAACAAATGTGAACGCCTCTTTTTTTTTTGCCTTTCAAGTACAACATTGCGTTTACGGCAGAATACGAACTGGATGATGATGTTACTTTTTCCAGCGATGCATGTTGGTACACGATGGCACGCTTGGACGTTGGGGTGCGCTATTCGCTCACCGATAAGTTTGAAGATCTAGGTCAGAACGGCTTCAATATTTTTGTAGACTCGTTTGGCCAAGCCTTTACTCTCTACGTTTGCATTTCGCGTATATTGTGACAGAGTAGCAGCCTAGTATGGTACTGCTTTATGTACCTTTGCATCAGCTTCGTTAGTTTCACGAAGGCTGTCGTTTTGATTTTCTTAAGTTCATGTTTTCCCGTAGAACATCATCTATCTTCTATTTCATTGGTTCGAACTGTACGTTCATGAATTCTATGCCAGACCTTACATCGTGCATGGAAGCCCTGATGTCCCTTTCGAACGAGTCTTTCAGTGTTTTAACTTATTTTTTCAACTCCTCCTTTTACTTATTAAACCGTTTGGTAAGTAAGCTCCGTCACTATTTGGTGACCAAACATCAGAAATCGAACATATAACACAATACGCTGTGGCAGCAGCGACAAGAACAAAATATAGACCATGGTGAATGGAACTATCTTGTAAGTACACAGTTCGGTGTTAGGGCTAGTGCACTGCTGGCTGTCGCTGCTGCCATATTCCCGTAATGTTGGTGGTGGCCGTCTTTTATGCTGGCGCTCTGATGTTGCTGCCCGTGAAGACCAGAATATGGTCGAGATGATTGGTGCGTAGTAGCTCGTGGTTGGATGAGTAGGGCTTCCAACGTGATGCAGCGGTCCTGCACGTCATCCGATGGAACAAGCGATGCCGCAGCACGGGATGCCTGTAAGTACGTAGTTCAGCGTTAGGGCAAGCGCACTCTTGGCCGTTGCTGCAGCCAAGTGCCCGGAATGTTGTTGGTGGTCATCTTTTACGTAGGCGCTCTGATATTGTTGCCTGTGAACATGAATAGATGGTCGAGATGATTGGCGAGTATGCCGAAGGTACTATATGTCGAATTACCCGCAAAACACTCATAGAGCCAATCTCTGCGGTCTACGAAATCAGCTCGGCGAACGATGGAGGCGGAAACATCCGTTTAGAGCTGAAAATTGAGTCTCGCGCTGTGGAATTCTGGCGTAATGCGAAGCACGACGCTTTGCATTGCGTAATGCCACAGCGCAGTCTTCATTTTTAGGTCTAAAACGGATGTTCCGCGCCTCATCATTCGCCGAGCTGATTTCGCAGGACCGAAGCAGATTGGCTCTTTGGAGAGTTTTGCGAGTGTGTTGACGCGCAGGCATTTTCTAGAGTGCAGTGCAGCACGTGGCCGAGCAGATTGATGAGTATGGGCTTTTAAGACGGAGCAGCGGTCCTGAACGTCGTCTGTTGGAAGAAGCGATGCCGCAGCACAGGGAAGTCAGTGTGTTGTTCAGCGTTAGGAAAGTGTATTGTTGGCCATCGCTGCCGCCAAATGCATGAGGATAAGAAGATGCTCTTATGACTCATCCTTGTGGAACACCCAAGGATACGGACGAAAGATAAAAGCCGTGAATATTAGATGAAACACCAACCTATTGCAATACATTGGGTATCAAGTTTACGTTTTATAGAGTGCCGCTCTTAGGCGCCCGTTTCCGGCTTGAGGGTGTCACGCCGTCACCGTCAGCGTAACCGTGAGGTCACGTGACCCCGGTGAGGTCACGAGGACACCCGCGAGGTCACGTGACCCCCGGTGAAGTCACGTGATCCCCGTTAGGTCACGTTCCCCCCGGTGACGTGAACGTGACCCCATGAGATCACGCGACCCCTGATGATGTCACGTGGTGACCCCCGTGAGGTCACCCGACGTCAGGAGGGTCTACGTGACCTCACGGTTATGCCGACGGCAACGGCGACGTCGACGCCACTGCAGGGAGGAGTAGCAGGCAGGATGAGGAGGTGAGGAAGAGGGAGGAGAGGTATACCTTCCTCAGTACCCTTCCCTCCTCCTCCTCAAGAGCTGCGCTCTAATTCGGCGTTACAGGGAGTTGTAAATAGCTTTCATTTTTAACTTAAAAGTTGTGTAGTTGATGCAAGAGGGTATCAAAAATATAGTAACACAGAGGAAAATACTTTCAACTGCTGATGAACGCTTGAATATAAAAAACAAGTTGTTAGTAAAAGCCAAGTTTTTGAGTCTCACGTGATTGATATTTACAAAGACAATGCTGGCGATTTGTTGATAAACTATTTGTCTGAAGAAATTTAGCGAAGCTTCAATAATATACTGTTTTCAAGCGCTTTGCAGACATTGAGTTCAAAGAAATCGGTCAATAGTTGATGTAACTAAGAACACCACCAGCTATGTCACTGGAAACATTTTGCCCACCTTACAATCGTCAGGGA
>JAZHYW010025771.1:0-74567 GCA_037355805.1 Ixodes ricinus | reverse complement strand
ATGTACACGCTGGTCTTGCCTCAGTCAGGGGTACAGTGCGTGACTTTAACTTGAAATTTGCGCAAAGAGCACGGTGACCCCCCGTTTCACATTGGGCATCCTTCTATTCCATTAAATGAATGAATGGAAAGCGCCGAATAAAACAAGGACGCAAGAAGGGGACGAAGGCGAAGCGCACTCTCAACTGAAGGGTTATTGAAACAAAACATTGACTACTAATACCGTCTATCTGGCCGCTGACTAAGAAAAGAAAAAAAGCAAAAACTTCTTATCTGTCAAGTGCAGTGACGGCGCACTAATACACAGGCTCTTCCCTTGCTCTCTTAGCAAAATGCCTCATGTATTTCTCGAGCTGTTTTGTCGGCGCATCTGCCCACTAACCAGTTGTTTTTTTCAATTCCGGGCCATCATGGGCACCTATTGCGGTGCACCACGAGATTGCCCGATGGGAACTGCTTCACTGATAAGGCATCTTTCTTCTGCTCTCCTCATTTATGCAACGCCCCGTTTGCCCGACATAACGATTTCCCGCAACTCGTTGGTATGTTATATACCACTGACGGTGCACACTCCACGTATTACTTTGCGTGTTTCTAGTGGCACAGTTCACCTCTCTCTTTTCGTTGTTGGTTTTAAAACATAGATGGGAAAAAAATTCGTTTGGCGCTGAAAACACCATCATGGCACTTCAAAAGGAGCCGCCACTTCTTCTGGCAAATTATGAGATAGATTGTGAACGTAAGAAATCATCAGCCGGTCTTGTTAGTTGTCTGGAAGGGATGATGAGCGCCATTTTTTCTCTTAATCTTGGAAAAAAGTGTTATCGTGGCTACTTCCCCCAAGTAAGCGACTCAGGGTTTCTCCGCATTATAGACGATTCACCTGCGTGAGGAAGCTTTATCCGTGACATGGTGGCATGACTTGGCCAACGAGGCTCTCATTATGCACGATAGCAGCTTCCTCAACAAGTTTGATTGCGCAGAATTGAAGGGCAGAACCCCTCGCGCCTCATACTTCCAACAAACATGGTCACCTTTGAAGTTGATGCCTCAAATCTAAAAACTGCAGCCTTTCCTTCTCGATCATTGTTTCTATGCGTACACGTCAATATATGTGAATTCAAGCTAAAAACGATCCAAAGTACATTGTTGATTAAATCCACGCTAACAATGACGGACTTTGGAGCAAACACAAAGTAGTCATCCACATACCTACATATTCGGAATTCCCTAACTCCTTCAATATCCTTACGCATTCCCTTATCACATTCAGCCAAAAATATATCGTAGAGCACTGGCGGCAACACTAGAGCCAACACAAATATTTCAGCTTGTGTAAACGGTAAACACCATCTCCAAAGGACACAAAAGTTGAGTTAAGGTAAAGCACCTCTAGGGGCTGTAAAAATGACTCAACACCTTACTCCGCTCGAATTTCTAAAACTTATTTCATCATTTTCTTCAATGCACGCTTTTTTACCACTTGAAAAAAGCTTGTCATGCGGGATGGAATAGAAAAGCTCCCTCTATCGCCGACGTAAAGCCTCCGCCGTAAAACTGGTCGCCTCTTCGCCAAAAACTTTATGACAGCCTCCGAGTTCCTGCACCAGGAATGTAGGCCCCTCAATATAAAGAATGAACAACAGTTCTGAGCATATACGCAAAACAAAACAGCGCGAGAAATACATGAGGCATTCTGCATAAGAGAGCAAGTGAGAGCCTGTGCATTAGAGCGCCAGTCACTGCACTTGACAGATAGCAGCTTTTCTTTCTGAGCCAGCAGCCAGATAGACGGTATTAATAGTCAATATTTGTTTCAATAAACCTTCATTGTAGAGTGCGCTTCGTCTCTGTCCCTTCTTCGCCCTGTTTATTCAGCGCTTTCCATTCAGTGATGTACCAACTAGCCCAGCGACATCTAGTCAACTCACATTTCGATTAAAATACGTTTAACCGTGTAATTAGCGGGAAACCTGCGGTTGATCATCTAAAAGTTCAAGTTCTCTCTGCTACACGTCGTGGGTACACACGCTTAAGCCTCCAGACAGAAGCTTTTGAACTCGTTTGTAGAGGTCAGGAAGAGCATCATACAGGTTAACTACTGCACAATCACTTGCTTCAGTAGCACTTACTAGCCATATGTGATAGATTGTTCACGGAAGGCAAGAGATTGCTCGTTGTTAACCTTTGACAGGGAAAGCGCCACCACGGTGCGCTTTTTTTGCGTTGGCAAACTGCAACTCATCAAGGAGAAGGAGTGAGGCGCACCCCGCCCTCTCTTTGTCGTCGTTCCAAGAGCTTGCGAGCCTTAGCTTCCTTTCCTTCCGCCGGGTGGCGGTCCCGTCTCGGGGCCGCGATCTCACATCAACATGTGTGTGCGTAACTTTCCTCACGATGATCACTGATCAAGACAATAAATGTGTTCGTACCTTTGTCAAAATATTGTGACGCATGTGTCGTTTGCAAAACATCCACCTTCACAAAGCGAATTAGCTCATAAATTTGTTTGCATATTTTGCAAACTATAGTTTGATGACCATAAAAAAAGTGCTAAGGTTTCTGATAAAAACAACTTAATTCGTATATTTGGGAGGAGGACGCTCTACAAGTTTGTCATTTCAACTCTTGCTCTAAACTGAAATATTTTAGAAGTTAATTTTATTAATGTTAATTTTATTTATTTCATTCAGGCAAAATACAAAATAGCCTCACATCCTTCACACAATGAACAACTCTTTTATTTTGGTTTCGTCTTTTTTAAAATGCACCAAAATATTTTTAAACTCCTTGCCTCGGGTTATGTGGGATACCCTGGATATATATATATATATATATATATATATATATATATATATATATATATATATATATATATATATATATATGCAAGACCGAAGGGGCGCGAGAGTGATTATTAAGATCAAGTGGCGCTAATGTTGTGGAAAGAGAAAGATGAAGAGAGCTCGGCGAAAAACTGGACCAAGAGCGGGTGCTTCTCTCTCTCTCTCATATATATATATATATATATATATATATATATACTGTACACTTGCTTACCTGACGCAGAGCGGTCCCTGCTCGAAGAGTCAAAATAGACCCTCGTATTTCTAACTCCGACAGTAAACATCTGGGACTTATTTACTCTTTCCGGTCCACTGCTTTATGTTTATCCCTACTTCAACTATATATATATATATATATATAGATATGTGTGTCTGCGTGTCTATGTGTGTTTATCTGTTTCTGTGTATATAATGGTGTTTCACGTAAGAGTGACAAAATTTCTAAACATTTGTGTATTCGTGATTAGGACGTCAGAAAGTAAGCGATACTTACAAATTAATTCACTAATTAACTAAAATGACCAACTGACTTTCTAATTATTGAGAAGATACGTATAGTTCCAATTAGAATATTGCTGAGCGTCATCGAGAACCCCTAAACCAGTTACTTTCACAGAGCTTCGTTCTTAGTCCCCTAACTTTATGTTTCTGAAGCTACGTTAACATTACTTGGACTTTATTTGTACATTGCATCAGCATCAGCGTGGTTAGGAAGGTAGTGTTTGCTTAAACAATAATCTTGAAAGTTTCTTATAAATCAAGAAATGTAGAGTAATATCCAATATGCAAAATAACGAACGCACTGCACAACGTACAATTTATCGTACACTAAAGCGGAGTCACATCTCTATCTGAAGAGAAAAAATAAAACACAAATGTTACCCCTCTATGGCTGATCACACTGGGTGATTAGAAAGCGATGTAAAGCACAATATAAAGTAGTAAGAATGAAAATAAATGCTCACCAAAATGACGAGAAAAGAGATAAACACAAATCGCCATGTAAGTAAAACTAACAGCTATATCGTAATTAGATTGTGCCTTGCATACTTTCCACCTTTTACGCAGAGGAGAGAGTGGAAAAAACGAGGCCGTTTAATTAATGTTAAATCAATTATTTCTAGCTCCGTGAGATAACGAGTAATCTCGCTTTGCCCCTTCCACGCCCAACTTTAACGCAGGGCATCTATACACATTGCTTTCATATTTTTAACGACTTTCTTGTTTCCGAACCACCCTTTCAGGTCGGGCGTTAAACCACAACACTGAGCATTAGTCTTAGTAAAAACTATTTAAAAGTATAAACAGTGCCAAAGAGCCAAAGATCGCGGCCAGCATGTATTGATCTCTTTGCGCTGGGGACCGCATAGTGGCTACAAATGCAGAAAAATACAGTGCTGAGTATGGTATGGGACAAAATGTATTGTGCATCCTGAACAAAAAGGTTTTTCACGCTAGCGTAGCTTGATGCAATTTTTCTTCTTCTGTTGTGCGACGAGTTCCGGAGAAGAAACTGTCAACATTTTGCAGTGCGCAAAGTTCGTTTGCATCTTGCTGAACATCTGAGATGCTTATGGATAATTGGCATCACTCTCGCAAAAGGAAGCGGTGGAAATTCTAGCCGGAGGAAGTAACGCTCGACTGTTTTATTGACCATTGCACAGTGCCGCTGCGTGACCCGCTGTTTGAAAGGTAGTGGGTTTCTATGATACGCACGTTGTCTATCGCATGTCAACGTTTTACTGTATTTTGTTTCACTTTTTTTAGGTGGTTGTTTTTCTTTTTTTGTAGGGGGTCCAGGTTTGAGTGATTGCCATTGCGGTACATCTCAGGTGTCATTATAAGCAAACGAGAGTGACAACGAGGCACTGAGTGACATAATTCAGAAGACGTCCGTGGCACTTTGGCTGAGCCATCTGCCGATTAATTAGTGAGCGAGTCGGTTGATTTTTGTTTACTGAATTGAGGCTTCTTGAAATCTAGAGATATAACAGAGAAATACGACCCCTTAATCAGTCTGCGCTAAATGGATTTATATTTATATGACCAATGACGCTGCTGGTTTCTTTACTGTGTATTACCCCACAATTTCTATGTCGCCCACAAGGGTTGTTTAGGTTTGTTTGTCGAAGTATTCAGTGGCCGTCTTGATTTTAAAATCAATTCAGCGGTGCTAGTTCAATATAAACTTCTGAACGATTAAAAATGGCTACAAAAATGACGAGAAAGTGCGAATTTCTAACAGCATTGAATACTTCTGCTTTATAGTTTCATCCGCCTCAGATAAGGAAAAACATAAGCAGATTCATAAACTTTGTTTTTCTTTTATTTCCTTGTTCGTTCTTCGCGACATGCGCCCACATAACTATAAAGAATTGTATTGTAACTTGACTGACTTGGTAGAATACAGTTTATCTTGTTGTTGTTTTTTGTTAAAGTACTTCATACTGAATACAGTTATGTTTGAAAATCAGTAAGCAAAATGTTCTCGCTGGTCTTTCTCAAGACAAAATCGAAATATACTTTTTTCTTCGCTAGATTTAAACTAAAGTGTACGCAAAAATAAATCAAAAGTAAAATTTTGAGAACCATTAGTTGTTTTAAGAGAATTTTTGCAGGTTTCTCCGAAATTGATTTTTTATTCAACCAGAAAAGGACCTTTCCCGACTATATTTATAGCATACTTTGATATGAACCACAATGAACTTCACCATATATTGAATAATGCATAATATATGGATGCTAGGAAGTTATCTGGAGATGTTTTATATATTATGTTAGAACTTACAACGTAATATTTGTACCACTCTGATTTGCATGTGTTCAAAATATTTGATTTCGAAGATTTTGTGAATATATACATCAGTAAAATCGAGTTCAAGAAATTCTGTTAATCTTAATTTTCGAAACATCACAAAATTAAGTTTTGCGTTAATGAAAAGTGTAATATAATATAAAACACGGTTGCACCGGGGTGTCAATTAATAAATCTATCATGACTCGTGTAGTTTCAAAATGTTTCTGTAATTATCTGGTGCCAATTAAAATATGCACTTCATGAAAAAATCATTTGTGTCGAGTGAAGAGTTTCAGGAGAACATCGAAACAGAGTGTTCGCTTCTATTGATGTTTTGATCGAATAATGATCAAGGGTACTTTGTTTATAAATCATCATCTTGCTGTTCCTTGGTTTACATTGTTCTCCGCTAAGGTGACAGGGCGATGGAAGCTGCGTGCTCGTCGGTCAAATCCATCGCTTGCTATTTATTTTCTGACGCCGCTCTTCGCCCGGGAGTGTGCGCAAAGAGCGCAGCTGACGTTAGGAAACGATGGTCCATTACGCAGTGCCAAAAGGGCAACATCACGATTTTTGTCGTGCTTATCACGTGTGTCGTTAAAGGCTCAGCAAAATCAGGATGCAGGGGAACGCTCCGTGACCAAGCGATTGTAGTATGTATTTCCGCGATTGTACGTCTTCTTCCTTTGACATTGGTATTCTGAAATAATGTCTATAAGCGGCGTATATTTTCCTAAAGAGAGGTAGATACGCGCTTGCCATTCCGCGGTATTGTGCATTCTCTTGCGCGCCTCACTAAAATGTGCGTTCGTGATGAAGAAACGAGCGACTTTGTTTTGCTATTACAATGTACAGTGTACAGCGTAATTTACGTCGAACGCGATATTTTGATTGTCGCGTATCAAAAATGCAGTAACTAGAGAAAGATGAAGCCTCATACGTTAAGCCATAACGCTGTTTTACTAAATAAAACGCCATAATAATTCAAACTATTGCAGATATTATTTTTATTTCGCGCTCACTGATTTTCAAATTGTATGTCTGCAATGTACTGTTTGTTGTTTTGCCCAATAAAGGGATCTATAGCAATTCTGCATTTTTGAACTTTAACGTATATGGTCTTTTCACAAGTTGTCACATAAAAGTAATAGCTTTAGGTATGTAGAAATAATTGATATTTATGGGGAATAAATGTATTTCAACTTCATTTTAGTCCTCTGATCTGATTGGGGGTATTAAAAGCCTGAACCCAAGCATGGCGCTGAAATGTATATAAACAAAAACTACATAGCGTAAGATGTTCAGGGCATGCACTGTCCTCCAATTTCTAGACAGAAATGGTGGAACCACTCCAATTAGTATAAAGCACAATCTTTATGCAGTCACAAAAATAATAAGTATATGTATGCCCTTTTTGTATTCGTAGTGACTTTAAAAAACACAATTTATAATGCACATATAAGTTCATGGGGTGTTGAGTCTGATTATACAAAAGTTTTGACAAACTTAAAAATAAAGTGCAAAGCTCAATAAATTTGTACACCCGTGATATCTTATTTTCACCCTAAGCCACCAAAATAAACACACCATGAAGAATATTGATTCCTAAAACAGTTATCAAAGAATAGCCAGGCTCCACGACTTTATATTTCTCGACAGACTCCTAAACTAATTATATTGAGACGTTACTTATGTGCACATTTTAATTATTCTTAAACGGTTTTCGTATACTTTGGAAAAAAGAAATGTACTGCTCGTGCATCCCAGTAAGCATTTTATTAATACAATAGATGGTGAGATATATAAACTCATTAAACTCTTTCCATATATTATGGACTAACACAAGAAAAATAAATGAGCAAGAAAACAGTTCCCTGCTTGAAAAAGGCATATACGAACCTGCATGACAAAAATATCTTGCATGGTTTAAACACTATACAAATAAAGCTAAACTTCCGCCAAATTGACTTCAATTATCAATAGAAACTATTATGCTGTATTGGTTATCCGACAGATATGCCCAATGTACAAATAAACACGAGCGACTGAGAAAACAATAAGGACGCCAAACTCGCGCGATAGGCTAGACATGTCCCTCTAAATCCAGATAGCCTTTATTCAAAGGTATCTGCCGGTTTGTGCATACGGATACCGAACTAATATAATCTACGCTCTTGACTACTTGTTTTTTACAATTCCACTGTGAATACGTTTGAGCCACTTTTACATATATAATTATCATTTCAAATATCACTACACGCGATTACAAGAAACTTTCGGAGAACAACGCAGTTTCCAACTGCGAACGTAGTATAAAATAAAAGGGTTTCGAGTAAATCATGATACTATAGCAGATAGCCTAAAATTAGTTATTTTTGATGAAACCAGTCTTGAAATAGCAATGCTTCTGCCACTTTTAGGCTTTCATTCATAATTTGAAATTCGCGCACCATTCGCCTCACCAGGAAATCTTTGGAGAACAGCCCAGTCCCGGACTAAGAGCGCAATACAAACCTTAATGCCCTTGGGTCCAGCCTAGTACCATGGAAAATACCTCAAAGTGAGCCCTTTTTGAGAAAACCGACCACCAAATAGGGACAGTTCGTCAGGTTTTACGTATTCGTTCATATTTTAAATTTCGAGAAACTGCGAATTATGAGGAAACTATGAGAACAAACGCGAAATCACGAAGGATGGAATATAAAGTTTGAGGCCTTTGGGTGTATTCAGATAATATGGCAAATCCTCTAAATTGAGCCATCTTTGAGAAAACGTGTCTCAAGGTGGGCATGGTACGGCTGTTTCTATACATTTGTTTATCACTTCCAACTTATGCACACGCACCTCGTCTTGGAATGTTTTGAGATCGATTAAGTTCTCAACTGTTGGCAAAATTAAAACTTCAGGGCCCGGGACTATGGAAATTCCACTAAGATAAGTCATCTTTGAAAATTCATGCCTCAAAGTGGGCATGGCTCGGCTGTTTTCAAACAATCGTTCATCATTTCAAATTTTGGAAACAGCACCTTGTCCGGGAACTTTTTGAGATCAACCGAATTCTCAACTGGTGAAGAGATATACAATTTTGGGCATTTGACTAAAAGTTGCTGGTATGGCAAATCCTCTGAAATAAGCCATAATTCAGCAAACATGTCTCGAAGTGCTATGGTTCGTCTGTTTTCAGGAAATGGTACATCATTTTAAACTTAGGCACGCGAGCCTGGATGGGGAACATTTTGAGATCAACTTAATTATTAACTTGCGAAAAATATATTTTAGTGCAGGTGATTACAAGTCTGTGCTTTTGCGAAACCCTGGCTTTCAACACTTTTCGAAGAATGGGATACCAAGATGGATAATGTAATACGCTTTCCTAACAACATTTTTTGTTTATTTTTGCAAGTTGCGTTCGGGGCGATCGGAATAATGAACTTAATGGAAGTATTTAGTATGACTTGGTATTACTTTAGTATGAAGTATGACTTGGGTGTTAATTTTGACATGTTAATATTAAGTACAGAAGAACAATCAACCTCGTCTTAACACGTTTATTCAGTGCAGGGCACTGCATTATGCAATAAAATAGGGCAGGGAAACGAGGGGGGGAGGGGGTGTTCTTAAACATTAAACACGTGACCTCCCCCCTCCCACCCTTCTTTCTGGAAATCCCTGCGTCCGCCCCTTTGGTAGTTATGGTGACCTAGTATAATTAAAGAGCAAGAATATTTCCAAAACCTTTTGCATCTTTTTTTATATTATCGTAATATAAAGCGGCCTTTTTTCGGTTGCTAATCCACGGATGTCAGCAGCAGAATAAGGGAAAGGTCGTAAACCTGAAATCAAGGACACATGTACCTTTTTGACAAATTGGTTTCTGGAACTAAAATAAAATTGACAAGAAAACGTTATTTACGCACATTATCAATACCTCTGGTTTCCTGAAATAGAATGGAGAGAAAGATAGAATAATATTTATTTCTGAAGGGTTGTCTCGAGTTTCCCCGGGCTGGGGCCCTCAGTAAAGGACTTCTGTACTTTCAGCCGCATTGCCTCGCCCTGTCGATCAACTGGCGCTCAACTGGATCTAGTCGGATAAAACGTTTGTAGTGTCGCTAACTTGTGGAATGTGTTTGTTTGTAACTGCCTCCATCTGACTGATTAGTCTCTTGTCAGAGAATTTTGTGCAGGGGCTAGTGCGCCCGTCGTTCGCGCAAGTAGGGCAATATCTTGTAATATTGGTTTGGATCTGGGTGTATACGTCGACCTCCTCAGTATATGGCGCTCGGAACGTTTTTGCACGAGCTACGGCAAGTGCTTGCTTGTTTCTAGTTCCTAGTGACCCAGTACCCCAATCACCCTAACATATTTTTCCTGTCCCTCTAGCTAGTGGGCTAGTAACCTTGCGGCCTCCACAGATACGCCTCCTGTCCTAAGCCTTCGAATGGCTGCCTGAGTGTCGGATATCGTACGGCTGTGTTGCATGTTGTTTTCTTGCCCTTCGTGTGGTTTATAGCTAGGGCTGTGGACACCTCCTCCGAAATCGTCGGATCAACCGCGTTGGCAGAATCCACGACGACTGTTTCCAGGCGGTGATTTACTACAGCTGCCACGGCGGCCTTTCTGTTTGGATATATTGCCGCGTAGGTGGAGTACGGTTTTTTCACGTCTGTTGAGCGCATGTCTGATGGTGGAAGCTCGCACTTCCTTTTCCCTTTATAAAGTTCCGGATTCATGTTCTTGGGTATGGGGGTTATTGCAAGCTTGTCCGTGATGTGTTTCGGTTTTCGTTCTGAGTTTTTACTGGAATCTGGTAGAGGTATGCGTAACGAGCCTAGCACGGCGCGAATCGTTCTCGTTACCGTCAGTCTCTCTTTTTGAATCGTGAGATGTGCATCTACGTGTTCCGTAAAATTGTAATGTAGACCTAGTGCGAAGCGTATTTCGTATGGCGTGCACAAACGGAGCCCGAGAGCTGCTTTGTACGCCTTACGGATTATTCTGTCTACCCTGTTGTCTGTTTTCCTGCGTGAGTCGTAGTAGGTATGGTGTGGCGTACATTATTCTACTGATGATGAGCGACAATTACGATTCGCGTTAGGTCGTCTTTCTTAAGTTCATGTTTCATTCCCGCGACATCGGTTCATCATATACATAATAAGTGTTGTGGCGTTTTGGAGAAGTCTGAGAGTATAATCCGTTCTCCCATTCTCTTTCAGGTAGAGTCCTACTATTCTCAGTTGCGGTACTGTCTGGTACCAAGGTTCCGTCATTGAAATGCAACATGTTAGGTTTTTTGTTTTTTTCCCTCAAGTATGGTTGTATCACGTCAATCACAGCTTGAAGCGCGTCCTGCTTCTCCCAATCCGATCCCGCTACCGTCCAGATAGTTAATTCTTCCACGAAAAAGTTCTGTAAATGGGAGGTCTGTTGATTAAGTCTTTCAGAAAGTTTAGACATTGCTACGTTTAATAGCATGGGGGAGAGGACCGAGCTCAACGTCGATAGCTTGTCACACATGTCTATGAGCTCCGACCTGACCCCTCCAATTCCTATATTGGCCGTTCTGGGTTTAAGGCAAACATTAATGACGTAGGCGTATTTTCGTTTCCTGCAGTTCGCGGATGCCAAGCGTCGCAATATCAGTGTATGGTTTACATCACCAAGAGCGCCCTTTATGTCTAGGGCCAATTCGCTTGTACCGTGGTTCTTGACATTACGTCCAGGACATCTTCTCTTGATTTTCAGGAATACATCTTGCTTAGACACACTTGGCCTGAAATCAAACATGGCTTCGCTAAGGCTAGATAACTAGGCGAGTTGGTATGAGTTCATGTTGTAAACGGCGCGACTGGGACGAGGACACAAGGAGACGAAAAACAGCGCTGTGTCTTGTGTTCTCTTCGTCTCCTTGTGTCCTCGTCCCAGTGCGCTGTATTTTCAACATGTTCCTAAAAGCGCCCGTCTTCTCACGGAACGGTTGTGGCCTATTAATGACTAGATGCTCCATGAGATTTCCCTTTTCAAGGCGTGACTACTATTGGTCTCAGGTTATCCAGGTTGAGCTCTTCGACGGGTTTCGGGATAAGTGCGATTTCGGCATGTTTCTAGTCCACCGGTAGGCTACCCGTCTCCCAAATTTTGTTTATGTAACGTGTTAGTGTTTCATATGATTTCGAGTCTAGATTTTGTAGTAGACGGTCCTGTATGTCGTCTCCAACTTGCGCTCATTTTTCTTCGAGATCTAAGTCCGCTCTCGAAACCTTCACCTTAGTGATAGGGCCGTCCAACTCCGCGTTGGAGTGTCCCACGTACCCCGAGTAGGCCGTGTTTACTGGCTCGCTTATGTACTTCTGCTTCAACGTTCGTAATAGATACTAGTTCGTACCTTGGAAGCCGTGGACGAGTTTCCCGAGCATGTGTCACGTCTGCTGTTTACTTTTTGAGGGTTCTAATAGGTGTCTTATCAACGACCACGCCTGAGCCCTGCCCAGGGAGCCCTGATATATGTTGCACATTTGGTCCCAATTTGATTTTGCTAAAAATGTGGCGTGCTCCAGGGCCCGTGCCGTGACCTGAGCTATTTTGTGTATGAGTTTGCGATTGAGCTTTTGCCGTTTGCAACTCCTGGTGAGACTGCGTCTTGCCTCCCACAGATGGTGTAGCCGCGTGTCGACTTCGGGTGCCTCGTCGTGAGACTAACCTATCGAGTACACCTGCTCGCGTTTGCACTCAGCCGCTCCGTCCAGTTCGCAAGGTCCTCTTCGTCTGACGGCGTTTCCAAAAACCCTTGTTCTTGAACTTATCCCAGTCCCCGATCGGTTGATTCCGGAAACATCTCTCAGTGGGGGTAATTGCAACTTTGATTTCTACGATGGAGTGATCGCTTCATATTGTGTGTTCTGACTTTTGCCCACTCTGTCGGAAAATCCTTGTTAGGTTGGCCGCCTCAGGTTTAAGTGCTTTAAACTCCTTCAGAAAAGTCAGAAGGCTCGACCCTTTTAGCTTGTCTAATGCTGGAGTGTGTTTTCGATTGTAAACAAGGAGGGGTTGAGTGTGGGGAGTGTAAAGAGTGGGAGAGGAGTAGGGAGGAGACCTGCGTAGCTTGGCTGCCCAGCTCATCTGCTCTTGCTTTGCTCCCCTTGCTTCCGATCTCTGCAGTGGCTTTGTGCTGATCTACTCTTGGACTGGGATCGGGACCTCATTGTGGAGACTGGATACGCTTTCGAAGTCTGGGACTGCGATCGAGATCCGGACCCGGATCGGTACCGGGATCTACGTCTAGCTTCCTCGCGGGCCACGCTGCGGGACTGCCGCTGTTCGTCGGCGGTAGCTGCCACCTGGTCTGCTCTCACGAAACGCTGGCTGCAGCTCTTGTTAAATGATGGGTGCAGTTCCCTATACATCTGGCACTTCGGCGCACAAGAGTGACCGATATGGGTGTCGTGTTGCACAACTTCGCACAGGCATTAGCGTTGTGGTGTGGGGCATACGTCTTCCCTGTGACTTCCCTTTCTACTCTGTTTCACACTTAGCGTTCAACGCATTCAAAGCTACTAGCGCGAGCATGAGGCTTGATATCGTTGATCATTTGCACGCGCGCCCGCGCTAACGAATCCATAGACAAAGTCACGCGCTCGCGCCAGTAGCTTTGTCAGCGTTGCATATTAAGTATGAAACGGAGTATAGGCATCGAGCGCGCGTGTGCCGCTGCGGGCGGAAGACAAAGCGTCTGGTTTTATCTGCCTTGCAGATTACGCATCTCAGGAGCCTCTTGCTCGCGAGGGTGATTAGCGCTGACTCGGATTTCCCTAGCATGCGTTTTGCAATGACATATGTGTCATCTTTGACCTCTAGGTCTCGAGGGAGCTGTTTCGGCGTAGAGTCCTTCGCACCGTCGTGAATCACTTTTCGATTTCAATTGTCTGGCTCTGCAAGATAGGTTTAGGTGGGATAGCTCTTTCCGCCAGAAACGATTTGGTGAATATCGGCCATCCTCCGGGCCCCCGCTTCCTCCTCAGTGTAGACCACTGACAAGTTGAGGCTTGTAGTTGAGTTGAATCTCAATTTTCTTGATTACAGTTTATTGGGGTGCTTACAGCATTTTAATGAGGTATTTCACGAAAGTAGTGTCCTGTCCCCTGTTTGAGGTCTAGACCGTCTCTGGGCCACATTACGATCTTGAAGCGTCCTCTCATTCATGCGTTTAAGCACTTCTCTTGGTTTCTCGTTGTGCTTATATTCTTCGATACGGGTACTACTGAAAGTTTCCGTTCTTGTGGCGTAATACGACGTTCCGCTTGGCTTCTTGAGCACTCGCCATTCCATTCCTCTGCGCGTTTTCATGGCTGGGGGTGTTTCGCCGGATGTATAGCCCACTGTGCACTCTAAAAGAGGGTGTAGCCATTGCACCCCTTCTCACATATAAGACACCCCAAAGGTTACGTTCGATATGCAGCGCACTAACGCCAAACTAACGGACCCATCTTTTACGAGAGAGCTTGATGACGCGTGGGATATGCCATAGTAAACAGCTAAAATACGTATTAAAAACTACAGAAAAAAACAAACACAGGTTTTGCTGTAGCTCCAAGAAAACTCCGATTAATTTTTTGTTGCCGACACACGTAGATTAGCTATTTTAAGAAGGTGTACAACTCTAATATCAAGCCGCTCGTGAAAGTTGGTACCGTCGGCTCGACGTGAGTGCGCTATACGCCGAACTAAAGTTTTGGAGTGTATTATACGCGACAAGAGGTGTAAGAATGTACCCTTTGTTTGTGTTTTGCTCCTTATATCTGTCGTCGAGCCGTCAACTTTAGTCTAGCAGACCATGCTCAAGCAGGGCGTGACCGCTCCTTGCGGTTGGACGGCCGCGCCTCCGAAGTCTGGGAAAGTCAACTTTCTTCAGAGATTGGCACTTTACTAGAGACATGTTGGTATCCTTGTGATCGGGACAATGTTTGCCGTCGATGTTCATTGTTACTGGGTCAGAAATCAAGGTAGGATCGCTGTAATCAGCATCGGGTAAAGGAGCCCATGCGTATTCCTGCCGTTCTCCAAGTTTAAAAGAGCGCAATTCCGAAATACAGAAAAATACAAAGATTTTTCATTCTATGTAAAAGCCACTAGGGCGGCTTTTTCATAGAATGAAAAATCTTGTATTTTGTTGCATTTCTAAACTGCGCTCTTTTAAACTTTGCTATGTCTGGGAAATGTGCGTGAGGTGCCTCTGAATTACATTTGCTACGGATATTATACGATATAGAGGGGCGACGCGCAGGTACACGACGGGGACGGCGGCAAAGGTCTGCGATGATTGGTTGATCATCGTCGGCTTGGCCGACTCGTGTGTCTTCCTCGGCAGTAGTCCGAAATCCCGAAGCAAACTTTGAACGCGGCATCTTCCTCGGGTCTCGGTTGTTTCCACGGACAATCTTCTTGAGCCGGGAACTGAACAAGCGGTGCGAGGCCTCAGAGGGGTACGTTTGATGGGCTGCTTTACCTGGCACCTCCACCAGAAATGTCACGAATGAGAGACGAACAGCAAGGAGAAAACGTAATGAACTAAAGATTGAATTGGGCGAACTTGTGCCACAAACGAAAAAAATAATAATAGGCGTCGAAAAAGCAGCAGTGAGCGTCGACGGCGGCAGCAGCAAGCGACGGTACATAGGCGTAACACCTGGCTATCGCGAGGGAGGATCAGTGAATGAATCGGTAATGCGGTGCTCAACTCTTTACCTGCTATGCTCTTCATCTCAAATTTTTGGCCTAGAATGTTCGGGAAAGAGCTAGGGCGTGACTGACTATACTCCGTTTCACCTTATGTTGTACCGCAGCGAAGGCTAGAAGCGCGAGCTCATAGCGTTGGCAGCTGCTCTTAAGTCACGAGAGCTTGTGCCGCCGAGGTGTGCCCCAGAGCAAGGAGCTCGCGCTTGTAGCCTTTCCTGCGGTACATCATAAGGTGAAACAGAGTATAGACAATGCCGTTTTGTCCTCCTTATCATTTCGGACCGGGGTAAGAGTTTACGCAAATCTTCTATATGATCAGAGAAGCCCATCTTCCCGATCATGCACGCGGCAATGTGTCTATTTTCACTACTTATAAAGTTAATTAGTCATTTTAGTTAATCACCGAACTAATTAGTAAGTATCGCTCATTTTCTAACGTCCGCCACCACGAGTAATCCTGATCCGAGAAAATTGAAATACACTAATTTTAGGAATTTTCTTTCATTCTTACGTGAAACACCCTGTATTTAAAACCTTTTGGTACAGTGTATACACATTTCTTTCGTTAATCATTTGGTATAGTGTAGTGGTCAATCTCCGCAGGGACTCCCATAGCTTCGCCGCCGAACCGCCTTCACAACGTGGATTGGAGACCCAACTTGTTTTTCTAATTTCACTAGGATTTTAAATTTTCACAAATTTACGAGGATATTTTTTAGAAAGTGTGATAAATTATCTTCATTAAACCAATGGTTTGCTTTTCTTATTTCTAGCTTAATCTTCTTCGAGAAAAGAGTATGCTCTAACTAATGAGTGACACATTTCGGTCATTTAGAGCCTTTCCTTTTCGCTTAACATTCGTTTTGTCTGACTTTTGAACCATGGAGATAATGATATTGATCCGTTAGTAAATTTGGTAATGTTTATTGACACCAATTGCTTAATTTTTGTTTAATTTTTGCCCAGTTTTCCTCTACTGAACGAGCTTGAAAGCTAGGTTTTAAATATTCTATTGTGGGTGAAAGTTTAAAAGTTCAGGGGAAGCTCCTGCAATCTCTTCTAACTCTAGCAGAACAAACGCATGAGATGAGATCGCCCCTCTCCAATGTTCGCTCTGCAAAAGTGGAAAAAAGTGAGGAGGAGCTTCCACTTTACTCTTAGCCTGTTACCGACTATAAGGGCAAATTTAACGAGATATTTATGATTCGATATCTGCCCCAAGAGCACTCTTATATTGCTTTTTGATAATTTGCTATTTGCCTGAGCGTGCAGCTGTTTGAATGTGAACACTGGCGTGATCACTGTGTAGTCAAGAACGTTTGTTTTCTTTACATACTCCGTATTCTTAACAAATATAGGTGTAACACTGCTTCACCATGGGTAGAAGTACTTTTCGTTTGAAGTAGTCGAAAACACGTTTATAATGAAACAAACATCATAGCAGTAACTTGGATTTGCACATTTTGATGACGGAGCCAGCGTCACCCTTGTCTCTTCCCTGATACTTAAAATGTCCCACTAATATTAAGCTCGATTTTGGTGAGCTAATATCGAATGACATAAACTGCTACACAGGACATTATTGGATTCACTCTGGTGGATGAAGAGTGGACGGTAACAAGCAGCGATATTTAGCTTGTGGTTGCCAAGAGGAAGGATTATCTAGATTGTTTCGGGAATAGTGCTATGTTGAATTATTTTGCATGTTAATTCGTTCCAACATCAATTAACTCACCACACCTTGCGTTAAGACGGTCTTTCCGATATGCATTAAAACATTTATTCATCGTTAGCTTCACAATATCAAGATGTGGTGTCGGCCGTGTTGCAGGTTTAAATAGAATGTCGAGATTGCAAGAGGCAAGGATGTATTCAAATTCATCTTGCTCTAAAAAAAAAACTACTAAAATAAAAAAGACCTGTCACGTTGCTAATAAAGAAAGGTAGGACAGATGCTGCAGCATACTCGTTCACAGATTTTTTGCTTCCGAGATGTAATTTTGAAAGGAAACCTTATTATGTAATGGTCTGTGCCTTAAATTGAGTAGCGAATTATAAAAGCTTTTGTCCTTTCAAAACGTACTTTTGGGGAAGAGTCCCCTAAAACCCACACCCTCGGTAAAACGTGTTTGCTTAGCTTTAAAGCACTCCGAAAGGCGTTACCTTTGTTTCGGGACTGATAAATTTGACAATAATTAGACGGCTTTAACTAAGGAGCTCTGGTCCGAATCGGAGTGCCCTTTTTATTGCACCTAGTTAAGATGTACTGTTTGATCTGATAAAATTAGACCCGAGTTGTTTTGTTTCACTCAAAGTTTCATTATCGCATCCGGGCGTCACAAAAAATCAAAGCGTTTTTTTGCCTCGGACAGGTCACATCGTCTAAAGTGTATCGGAAATCGAAAACTTGGCCATGCGCACTTGTAGACGCTTGCTCCACAAAGCTGACTACTGTGTTAACGTTATCCGAACTTTCTTATATTTACCTATATTTACCTGATTTAGGCAATTTTCTCTTCTGACATGCTAGTGCCCAACTCGGCAATACCGTTACTGATTTGGTTCAGATTTCTCCAGTTCTTCTTTTCGTTCTGACTGAAGTTTGCTTAGTATTAAGTCGTCAACCGCAGCTTCCAACATGTATTTTTTCACTATTGGTAATGGGGCCTACGTTCAGCTTCACGTCACCGGCCGACGCAAGTAGCCAGTAGAAAGCAGTGACAGCGGTGAAAATATTAGAATGATTGAACACTCCAGAACCAGAAATGTTCAGCCGTTTAAGCGATAAATTGCGGAATTTTCTTTTTGAACAGATAAAAATCTTCAGGTCTAAATTAGGTACGTCGTAACATCGACATCGAATGGTACAGACTAGTGTAATTTGCAGCCAAAAGAAGTAAGGAAAATGAACTATAATGGTTCAAGAGTAAACACTTGTGAATTATTGGCGAAACGCTTGGTGCACTCTCTGTTTAGCTGCAAATCCCACAGCGGAAGACATGTTTTTTTCTTTTTTTATGGCGTTCGCTTTTAACGTGGTGATGACGTCGGTAATGGTGACCACGATGGCAATGGCGATGGACTGACTGGCGACAGCAGTGTTCGTTCCTAGACTGCAGGCGTTCATCTTAAGTATAGGCGAAAAGTTTATTGCACTGTCAGTTTGGCCGCAAATCCCCTGCCGTCAAAATGAGGAGTTGACAGCGTAGTTTACCTGTATACAAACCTGCCCTCTCACCGAGGTGTTATTTCTCAGTGACAAATGCCAAAAAAACTACCTCTAGCATATCTGCATGTCCTTGGAATGCTGTCGTGAGTCTGCCAGGATTTTAAACCTCCATTCCATCAAACGTTTGCTGTCTGAAATAAAACTTTCAGAAAAATTGACAATGCTTGGATTTGGGCTAGTTGGTTTGTCATTCTGATGCATACTGCGCTGCGAAGTTACACTTAACACATAAAGACGCAGACACAAACACAAGTTCGTTGACTGCACTGAAGGAGTTGTATACAAGATACCACTAACGTGTGGAAAATAATACATAGGACAAACAGGAAGATGCATAAATGAGAGACTAAGGGAGCACAAAGACGCTTGTGGACAACTGCAGGCATCTGGTAACCTCGCGACACACTGTGCAAGATGCAGCTGCGAAGCTCTCCTTGGAAGCACAACCATCTTAGAGAGATCACAAGACAGGACCAAGCGCGAAGTTATGGAAGCCTTTCACATGGCTTCCGGGAGGCATGGCACGTGCGTAACTGAACCCGGAATAGCTTTAAAACAAAAAGAAATAGAACTGGTTAAGAAGATACCACAGCACAACAGGGCAAACATCAGCTCCAGGGTGGCAAGAGCATAAACACAAACACCACCAACATCATGTGTCTACAAATGAAAGAAAAGACATTAATCGTCCCAGTCCTTTCCACGATTTCTCAGGTAAATACGCGTCATCTAAACTTCAGTCTACAATTTCCCGTAAAGACATTATTTTCAATTCAATGAATTATCAGGCAATCTTCATCCTTCAAAAGAAAGGTATAAAGAAGGAAGAAGAAGAAACGAAAAATAAACAGTTGTTAGTCTGCGCATTCACAAGTGCGTCATGTTCTTAACTGTCTTTCATTTCATCTCGTAGTTTGCGTCTTTATGTGTTAAGTGTAACTTCGCAGCGCAGCATACATCAGAAGAACAGAAAAATTGATTTATCTTTGTTTTCATGCGTAACATGTATTTTACATGTATGTGGTTGGAGTTTCTTTCGAAACACATGTTTTATAAAAGTAAACAAAACAAGTGTTTCATGCCTCGGGTGAATTTTTCCCCTGATGTTTGTCCTTCAGATACGTTGGCTTTTTTTACGCTAGCAATGTGTTCGGTCGCTTAGTAGCCGTCTTTGGAATTTATGAATCATCAATTAGAGTATGGGTGAAAAGTGTTTACTGAATAATAATGCCGAAGTTAGCATAAACACGAGCGTGTTCGTAAATAGCTGAGCATTCGTAAAGAATAAACACGAAAAGGGGCGAAAAACATTGCAATAGCTTTCGGTTTTGAATTGTTTATTTCCTCATTTATCATCTCTACTATCGAACGATAGCCTTGCCGTGTTGAAGTTAAACAGCAAAGAAAAACATCCTCGTAGTCAAAAAAAAACAGTTGACCATATTCTGTCGATTTAATAGTTTGATATATAAAACAGATTTGAGGAGCATGATATTTTATATAATAAACATGTATTTTATTTATTTAACCATATTGAAACGTATCACTACCATGCCCTCTATCCTATACTTTTTTACTTTGTCAGTATGAATTATGAACGGAATGTCTGATTTTGGGAAATTGCTACTCCCTTCGTCTTGTGCACAAAGATGTTTAGTTCCGCATTTTTGTCGAAAGAGACTCGGTTTAAAATGCGTACATTATATCAGGCGTACGGGTTCAGATCTCCGCCAGATTAATGGGCACTCCACTTTACCCGAAAGCATAAGGAGACCGTGAATAAGCGCCGCAACAGCGTATAAAAGCATTAATGACGTTACCCCTTCCTTTCCTTTCTTCCGCCGAAATGCTTGATCAACGCCCTCCCTCGCGACTGTTACTCACCAACACGCTCGGCCTTCCACTTCCCGATACGCCCACCATGTGCGTCCCCAACATATCAACAAGGAGCGAACGGCACTAAGCTAGGACGGAAGTGAAAGCGGAATTTGTGTTCAATCAGAGAAATCGATCCGAGCATGTGCCGGCGTCTGCCGCGCTTCCGTGCGACTGAGACTGGCACGGAAGCAGTTGGAAACTCCACGGTACCCGCTCTAATCCGCTGTTTATTGAGCTCCGCCGCTGAGGGGCCATCGATGCTTCACCCGCGCACGAGTTTGTGTGGTTCGTGAATGTATGAACGTCGTTCCTGCGTGCGCTCGCAAAAAACGATGCGCTCCTATGAGTCATGCCCTGAGCGAATTAACAGTTAAAATTGTTTTGGAGGACTATAAACCAAAGCGAGGAAATGCATAAAATAAGTGTCGCGTTCAGTCTAGCTCCTATTTCAAGCAGTGGAGGTACCGGTCTTTTGCTACAATATTGAACAGCTCGAAGTTAGTATAGATCGAAAAGGCTCCGACAATTCCAATTCCATCAAATACGAAACACGTGGACTATAGTTAAAACGGGTTAAATGTTATCTTCAAGATAAGTTGTTTTTGACTTTAAAGGTTTTGACAAATTGTCTATTCTAATAGGCTCAACTACACTGCTATTTCTAGCCATAAAACATTATAAATCGGATCAATACAAACACACGGCCATTCGCTGATGATAGCACTGTTTCTAGGACGATTACAAGTAAAGGTAATCCAGCATTAAAGGAAACAAATATTTGTACAAATCTGATCGACGGATGTGTTCACTGGCATATGGTGCGGAACACGTAATTGTTCTTAAATATCTGTCACGAAATATTTTAGAGATCTTATTCAGTATTAAGGATGCAACATCTGGTGGATTCACTTAAGTGCATACGTGTCACGCAACTCATTCTATATATGTATATTTTAAAGCATACCGTATTCAATCAAAACTGAGTCTTTCTAAAGAAATAAAATAGTATGACAAAGAAAAATAATAAAATTGAATGTAGATGTATAGGATATGGGAAGCATGTAGACTATGTAAGATACCTAAAAAGTAAAGTGAAGAGTCGTATGTTTCGGCCACAATGAGCGAAGAAAGGAAAGCGATAGCTGTAGCACTGTCGCGCAGTGCGGGTGTGGTGCCTGGAACGCGTCTCCGACTGGTGTGTTTACCGCGGCCAAAAAAGTGGTCCCTCGATTTCCCCTGATGACGTCATAGAAGTGTCATGCTGTCGCCGGTCGCGACCCTGGCGGCGTCCTAACAGTTGTGGTGCATATGGCAGACGCCTGTTCTGCTGTAGGTCGCTCTTCACTGTGACAGTCCACGGAAGCTACAGCAGCCGGAAGTTGGGACGCCTGGAACGCCGTGACGACAGCGACACTCGCGTTCGCTCGCGCTTTTCGCCAGGGTTTCTACGGCCAACCGCCAGGATCGCGACAGGCAACAGCATGACACTCCGGCTTCTGTGACGTCATTTGTTGCCACTCGGGGACCACTTTTGATGTATGGGTGGGATAGGACGCTAAACACACTCGGAGACGCGATCCAGGCACCATAGTGCGGGTGAAGTGGGGCCGTCACGTACCTAAGGACGGAGGTGCGACGTGGTTAATTCTCATAGCCTTCGTGGTTGGCGTCATTGATGCAACTAACGAATGCCACCAGTGTTCCGTTACGTAAGTGGGCAAGCGCGGTGGAAGTTTTTGAAACCATCCAACAATACGCGTAGCAATTGGATGCTGCCGAATTAGGATTTCGTATAACGCGACTAATGTTTGATAAACATGTATTTTAAGCACACGACACGTTCATTCTTCCCAGGAGTGCTGTCTTCGCTCGCTGCGTGCGGCACGGTAAACGGGAACTACTACCTGCTTCACTCTCCTCGAGGCAAGAAAGGTGACAAAAATAGTTGTTCCATTTTTTTCCCGCGCGCGGCGACGGCAACGGACGAGGACGAAATCTCTGCAAAGTGTAACCCATAAAACTATCATTAAAAAAAAAACTTATTGCAAAAATTAATTGTTGAGATGTTACGGCGAGCACCATCGTGGTCTATGAATATGCAGGTTTCGTTTATTGTTTCTAGGATGTCCGCGTCTTACCAACCAAACATGAATCATATGTACCGCACACCTAAATTAAACGCTATTTACAACGCTTGCCAAACAAAGTGCGCGACGCTGTAACTACGAACAAAGTCACACTTCCTTGGCAGTGAAGTTTTGTTTCAATGGGTAGCGCCATCTTATGCGGGCTTTTTGCAACTTGGAGATGGCCTGGGGCTGCTACCAGTGAACCCAATATCTAGCTCGAACGTCCGAGTGTTCAATCATTGGGGTGTTAGGCCTTCCCCAAGTTCCCCATTTTGGCCACCACCCGCGCTGACTAGGAGCCAACCGATGTGTGTCCTGTTCAATATTCTAGGGCCATAAGCGAGGTTCTTTTGTGTTTCAACGTTCCAATTCCCTCATGAAATCTAATCGCGTGGTTGACTTTTCTCACCTTGAGTACTCTGTAGGTGGCAGGAGTTTGTCTTCATCATTGTTAGTTTTGAAAAATACGTAAAAAGGCGTCAATATTGTTATCGCACTAACTCTTTGGTGCAGTGGGCATATAAAAATCCCACAAAACTAGCAAACTCTTGCTTATTTTAACTTGTGTCGTCAACATGGTAGCGGTCAACATCCCGAGAATACATGTGCCAGAGAAGAGAAGTGGGCAACCCAGCGGATACCGTCGGGATCCTCGCTATTGCTCCAGAGGCAACTTCTCAGCACATTGTTTGCCTTCATTGTTGAAATAAAAAATGTTGCCACTTTGCTCTTAATTGCACGCTGACGCCTAACAAAGCTCCGGTGATCCATCATAAAATGGGCATCAACACGCGATTTTAGAAACTTTGATATCATCTAGTGCTGATAATTGCTCTTTATGTTAAGTGCATTTCAAAATTTTTGTCGCGTTTTTTTTGGCGTTCTGCTGGTCAAGCATTAGATGTTTAATGCAAAATAATAGTTGAAGGCATCTTGTTAATATTCCATGTCAATTTTTTCGGCAGAGGTATCGTCCACGTATCTAGAATAAAGGTTATCCAAATTGTTTACGATAGATACTTTGAGAGGCGCTTTTACTATAATTATGAGCATATGCTTCATATCTTTTCACTTTCACTTCTGTCTACCAGGAGATCTGTTCGAGACTTTGTTTTTTCTGCACAAGGTTGCTAATGGTGCATTTGATTCTCCGCAACTCCTTGAAAGGGTGAACTTTAATGTTCCTTCACGTCTAACCAGACATTTTGTTTGCTTCTATGTTCACTTACTCTGCAATGCCTCACCTCTCTCTCGGATTCAGTCATTATATAACACCATCGCTCCACCCCACCTTGATATATCTGCAGCTGTTACAATGTACCGTCGCCATTTGGATAATCTTACATTTGTCTCTTAACTTTATGTGTGTTCAGAATTTTTTTTGTTTGTTTGCTGGTTTTATTGTTTGTGTTGGTGCACCAAGGGGAAGACCTATGCGGTTGTTTTTGGGCACCCAAAATAAAGATTATTATTATTATTATTATAAAGTTTCACATTCCCTAACCTTTGGTCAACCCCTGGCTGCAGTCGATCTATATGTCTTTCGCCTATGGGCGAATAGTTTTAGTGTGTAGAGCACTGTACAAAAATGAAAGCGGAAACAAAAAAGGCAAAGCGATGAATGTTATAAACTCTAAAATCCTAACCCACAACAGAAACAACAAAAACCGGTAAAAACCGCAAAGGCTCGGCAGCAGGGGAAAATAAAATTTACACACGTTACTGCTATAGTTCTTCTAAAAGAGTACAGCAACTAAAATTATCTTTAGAAGGGACCTGTATGGTTTAACTCAGGCCGCTTTCATGCAAAAGACAATGTTCATCGCATTATCCTAAGGCTTCTAGGTGTTACGAGGCGTGTTTGCTTGCAATACCTGGCGACATAAACCTCCATTATTCCGCTCTTTAGTGTAATATTTAATGGCGCTTCAAATGACTCAATTACTATATTCACATGTCCGGAAAAAAAAGGGTTTTCCAGAGATGTGCTCAACTCCTCGAACGTCGTTCTAAACATGAAGTAACCTGTCTCGAAGTTGAAAACCTCGTACACCTTTTTTTTTTCACTGTTTGTGTATTGTCCAGTGGACTCATTTTATTGGGCATACTTTGAATACGAATTCATACATTAACTCGTGAAGCAGTTGAAGAAATGTAACAAGGTATGGCACTGAAATATTTCAGTAGAGTCGCAAGCGTTAATTTCACTGACAACAATTTTGCTGAGAGTAATCGAAGAGACAAAATCATGAATAACTTACCACAGAAATATAGTCAGTAGTTATGATTAATCAATGTAAGCCTAAAACACTTTAGATCAGCTAGAAAAAACTAACCTGACTCGAAAACCACAAAAACTTTTGCCGCCCTTAAATCGACGATTTTTACCGCAAGACAACCAAGACAACCGCTTAATATACAGAACCGAAATATATTTATTTAAAGTCGCATATTTCAATAAAGCAGTCTTGGCTATTTTAATACATTTTAATATATATAATGCGCAAGGTTTGTATCTTTGTTTTACTATCCTAGGGTTTCTACTGCTTGTTTTGGTGTTTTGACTCTACTTCGCACCTAAACAAGAATAACTCAATTGTCCCATCGACTCTGACGCTTATCGAAAATGTATCCTGTTAAACATTTTGTTGCAATGTTGAATATAGCCTGCTTAGCGCACTCTAAAAAAAGGTATTCTTACAGTCTTTGTCCCATATAAAACACCCCAAAATTTAAGTTTGACGTACAGCGGACTGATGTCGATCGACGGTACTAACTTTAACGAGAGACTTAATAGCCAAGCGGTACAACCTATTAAAATAGCTAATGTGCGTGTTACTGACTGAAAAAAAAATGATAATCAGCGTTTTCTTGGCCCTACAGAAAAACCTCGGTGTTTTCATTCTATGGTCTTCGATCGTACTTTAGCTATTTAAAACGTTACATCCCACCGTTATCAAGCCCTTCGTAAAATTTGGGGCCGTCTGTTCGACTATAGTGCGCTTACGTCGAACTAAAATTTCGGGGTGCATTATATGGAAAAAAAGGGTTAAGGTGATACCTATTTTTTAGAGTGCGTATAACCACGTAGAGAATATTATTAGGAACAAAATCGGTGTATTTAATTATGGAATTCGTATTATTATCTAAAAAACTGTCGAAAATCTTAGAAAAAGAAACTGGGTTGTGTATCTGCGGTGCTTTGAGGCACACGATGCCATATTGCAATAGCGGTGCCCGTATTATATGAGGGCTATATTCCGCTGATTGAATTGCGACAAACAAAACTAGGTGTCAACTTTTCTCGAATTTTCATGAAATAAGAATGCTTCCCAATAAAAACGCTGTCGAATGCTGACCCCTGCAAATTGGTGCTGTGCTTCACGTTTATTCTTGCTTCTCGATTTTTCACACTACCTCGCGTCATACCAGAACAAACCCTACTTGCTTTTCAATAATTAGTTAAACGTCCCTAGCTCTCTTCGAGCGTCTCTTTGACATGTCCTGCACGGCCAAACGCAGCACTTTGGTGCTTCTGTTCAGCTATATTCTCTTTATACCGCCCGTTCCTCGTTCAAGGCATTGCGAAAACTGCGGTAGATTCGGTGAGCACCTCATCCTGCGAACCACAAATGCGCACTATAAGCAGAAGGAAAACGAACAAATTAGACCTTGGGCCTCATACAGCGTAAGGTCGGTCTGGTTTTGAGGTTTGACGACACGGGTTTACGCTGCGGATGACATATTTAGCCAGTATAGTACCACCGCTAAGTTACGGTCTTTAACGTGCGTGACAAATCAGTGACGCATGACCACACGCTTGCACGAGGCTCATCGAAATCGAAACGGTACGGGGTGGGAATTGAACCCAGGACACTTGATCGTACAGCGCTAGATTTTGCTTAACGTGCTACGAGCTGTGGTGAGCTAACACGCACAGTAACCGATTTCCCACTACAAGAAGAGGAAAAGTCAGGTTCATATGAGGACTAGAAGATCCCACATCCCGCGAATGAGCGTAATGAAAAGAAAAGGGTGGTACGTGCAGCTTATTTTTCCGAGCATGCATGTGTATTTTTATGCAATGGTCAGAGTGTTTCAGGCGGATTTGAAGTAAACAAATGTAAAAAAATAGGAGCCATTCCTCTCTCTGAAGGGGCTGACCAGAGAAGCTGTTTAGCACAAGACACACCTGTCCTGAGCAGCCGGAGGAAACTAGACACGCGCGACGGGACCGCCACCCCGGAAGGGCCGAACGAAAACAAACTAGGAGCGCAACCGCTTGGAACGAAGACAAAGAGACGGCGGTGCGAGCGAAGACATGGCCGACGCGAATCGCACAGCAACAAATCTTTGAGAAACCTTCATTTTCTACCTGAAAGTCTACTGATCTTAAAAATAGTGGCTTTTGATAACTTATCTATTGAATACACCTATTGCTAAATTACCCGAACATCAAGGAGAATGTATGGAATTGTGTACCACGCGCCGCACGTGCCGGTGCCTGCAGCAGTAACTGTTCTAAAGCAGGCTAAAGCAAATTGCATCTCTCACGCGCGTTCTCCAATGCTTTATTTTTTATTTACTTCGAATCCATTATACGGGCAAGGTGGGGGTACGCAGTGCCGGCGACCGCAGCAGTAAATGTTCTAAAGGAAAAGCCCGAAAATATGGCATCCTGCACGCGCGTTCATTAACGCTTTATTTTGGTTACTTACTTCGAATCTTTTATACGGGAAAGACCTGTGCGCGTGCGGCACGTGGAGCGGTGCGAGCATAGAGATTTTAGTCACTGCACAAGAAAAATCCACGGAACCCCAGCTATAAACAGGTTCGCTGTAAAAGAACTAACCGCGATCCCCTAGTGGAAAAGCAATGTGTATAAAAAAAATGTTAGTCCAATAAACACATATAAATTAAAGAAAATATATAATAACCTTTAAGAACTATGCAAGAAACTCATAAGAAGCTTCTCACAAGGTTTTTTTCATATGGTTCTTACATGTGTTTATGTATCTTCTAAACTCTTATATAGTTCCTAAATTGTTCTCATGTGTTCTTATTTATCTTGTATGATTCATGTGTGTATTGGACACAGCAATTTCTCATACAACTGAGATTTTTTAATAGAGCGACGTCCCTCTCAGTCTCTGCAGCAGTTATTACCGGTCCGCACTGGATCCAATACGTTGATATCACCGAGGAAGCACATATGGGACCCTTGCACGAGCTATTGGTTGCAGCTCCTCTCTATCCACAAACATCCCAACCCCAGAAAGCAGTGGTCCCCGACCGGAGAGAAAGACAAAGCATACTCATTTTCTCCTAGATCTCTCCGCGCCCGAACATTGGCCGCGCCAGCGTCGGCGGAGACCAGCAGCCCATTTCCCCGGAAGCTCGTAAACAGGCGCAACTAAAGTCGGCCAAGGAAACGAGGGAGAGAGCAGCCGTCCACACAAACTCCCTGGGTCCAACCCCGCGCTCGTCGCGTCCCAGGTTCGGAGGGCCAAAGCGAGACATACGGCGCCCCGGGGAGCGACAGCGACCCGACCGCACCATCAAAAGGGATGTCGTCGCTTCATTGCCTCGCTCGGCACTCCAGGATTCCTGGAGAACGACGTCTGTGTTTCTGATCTCTAAGGAGTCGTAATCGCCGTTCAGACACCATCGTTCAACTCCTCTCTCGCTCTCCCTTTCTTTACCATACCTTTTCCTTTTCTCTTGATGTTCAAGGTGCACGATTCGCACCTAACCCTCTTTTCGCCTAGCTTATTTGAAACCATTGTCTAAGTCGTGGGTGTATGTTCAAAAAGTTATCGTGGCAAAAAAAAAAAAGTGCAGAGCGTGCCTGATTTCTTGTTCACCCCCGAACCGTTCATATATATATAGAGGCACCAAGCCTTTATTTCTGCCTGCCATGCGGCAAACCCGCCAAAAAAATAACGCAAAAAAAGTAGGCCATCGCCCCACTTTCCACGCTTCAGTTACCTATTTAAATTCCTAATACTGCTCTAGTCCATCAATAAAACTTTTAATTGCAGAAACATTAGGGAACGCAGTTGGTGTGCGCGGCAAGCAGATTAATAAATTGCCTGTACGCAGGAGCGTTTACTATATAACCTACTGAATAAACAAGGAAGCACATACAAGTAAATGAAGAAATAAGAAGGACGAAGATTAGATTATAAATGAAATGGAATAAATGTACAAGTGGAAGCAACCATGTGACTGTGGATGAAGAAAAGCATGCGAAAGACTTCTGGTAGAACCGATACGGTCGTCAGTGGTTGTAGGAAAGGAGGCGCGTACGTACAGAAAGAAAGAGGTAAGTGCACTCCTTTGATGGTAGATTGGAGGCCTCATGTCGCCGAGTCACCGCGTGAAGGAACCTGTGCGATTCCAGATTCATGTCTATGATCGAAGTATGTAGACTTTCCATTTTCCCGGGGGGGCAGGCTGAGAAGTTCCCCGGGGGGGGGGGGGGGGGTGCTGCGCGTTATGTTTTCGCCAGAACTGGAGATTGAAGCTAACGCAAGCACGCTGGGATTCCATTTCCCACGTATTTTGTCAATAAAGGCAACGTGGGCGTTATTTTGTTTACATCCTACTACTAGAAGCTCGTTACATGGCACGTAAACAGCGTCTCGGAAATAATAATAATAATAATAATAATAATGGTTTATTTTCCAGTGCCCACAAACAACTTAGCGTTCTATTGTGTGGTGCACAAACATGGGTGAAGTATTATACATTTAAGACAAAATACAAATTATCAAAGACAAACTAACAACAAACACAAGCAAAAAAAAAAAAGATCAAGGCCTGGGCTCGGAGGGGGCTCTGCCCCCCTGGATCTCACCAGGGGGGGCACGAGCCCCGTTGCCCCCCCATAGTCTACGCCTATGATCATGATTGCTAAATCCAACTGCAATCAGAAACATGGAACACCTCGAAAGACATTCTGTTCAAGAACAAGAAATATTCGCCTGCGAAAATGACACCCCTTGCGACTTAGCTCGTCACCTACCCGGTAACATTAGCCGTGCCTTCGAAAAACACATTAGGTGGGACTCACGGCGGTCTTTAAAACCCAGGTTGGGATTGCCCACGCATTGCCCTGCAAAGCCCCCTCCTGTGTGAACTTTGTCGTTGCGTAACCGACGTTGGTCCCACGGTGGCATTGCAGGGGCAGCCGAAGTTGTGCGTGCTTGCGAATTGCCCCCGTGAAGCTTACCGAATTTGTGCTGATTCTTCCCTGGCATAGCCGACCTGGATCCCACGAGGTCATTGCACGAGCGGTCCAAGTTGGGCATACCCTCGTGTACCCTTAGTGGGGCCCATGGGGTTACCGCGTCGGCAACACAAGTGTGTGTGCCCTCGCTTTGCCCACATCTACATAACCTTTGCCCTCGCACAGCCGAGATGGAACCCACGGGGATATGGCATGGGCAGTCCGAATTGGGCATGCCCACGTTGCACCTTAGAGGGACCCACGCAGGTATTATAAGCACCGCACCACCCCTTTTGCTCACTTGGGTCCAGTGTTAGGGGTAAAGCGTTACTTTATCTCGTAACGTAGTAAAGTACCCGTTACATTTTCGAAAACTGTAACGGGTAACGTTCTTACGTTACTTATTTCGAGTAACGTGTATAGTAGTCCCGCTACCGGTTACATATTCTCAAGACTTACAAAATACACTTCTATTTTGTTTTGTGCTTTTAGGCACCAATCTATATAAATTTTTTAGTTATTTAGCATTTTTATTTGCGTTTTTTTTTCTCGTGAGTATTTAGGTGGAAACCGTAAAGAGATAAGGTAATTATGTTCAGTTTCTGGATGTTCATAATGTTTCCTGAAATATGGCGCCTATGCATACCTGTAACGCCAAAAGAGTAAAACATGTTTGTTCATAATTAAATAAAGTAAAGACAAAGTAACGTGTTACTTTACGGTAACGGTAACGCTTCCTTTTATTTTGAGGTACCGTAGGCGGTAACGCGTTCTTTTTATTTGCAAGTAACGAGTAACGTATTTCGTTACTTGTTTTCGGTAACGCCTACAACACTGCGTGGGCCTTAGTTCATGTGCTACCTGGGCTGTTTTTTATTTGTCATGGGTGACTTTTCGCATTCTAGTGACCATTGGTGGTATCTTTTCGCGCTATGAATTCAAAACTATATCTTTTTTCATTGCCCCAGGCATTTTAACTGTTTCCTTCCATTCACGTGACATTACTTAAATTAGTGCGCACCGGTGTCACACTCAAGTTCACGATTTATTAAATATTTAGATGACTTTATTCATCGTAGGCGCGTTACACTTGGCGCCTCGCATTACTATCAAAATATGACTCCAATGAAGGAAACCTCAAATTTGCAAACATTCATGCAATTTCCTGGTAACTGGGACACGGGACGAAAGTCGAAATGTTTCACGCAGTCCTCTTCCTTATGCCGATTGTGATGTGCTTGGCGTTGAGAACCCCAAACCCAATGACAAAGTCAAGGGGAACCTGGAAATAACATAAAAATATGCACATATACATTTTTTTTTTAAGGGTTTGGGGGAAAGGGGGTGGGTTAAGGTTTTACAGGTTGGTTCTAATAAAGGTGTGAAAGCTGCACTACGGGGTTCTGGGCAAGTGCGTTACACGCCCCGGGGGAGGGGGGGTGGCAGACATTATATAGGGTGATAATCGGCACAATAAGTTTGTTAACTAACAACACATTTTAATTAACTTTTAGTTATTGAAGACAAAAATATCGTTCCAGTCAGAAACTTGCTGAGAGTAATCGAGAACAAATAAATAAGTAAACTTTAGAAAGATTTGTGACGCGTGGTGAGCTAAATTTCTCTCTCTTGCAACTGGCACAAAACAAGTGGTGTGAGAACGCGCCCGCGAGGTTTTCAGTTTCTTATTATCCGTGTGTTCGCACCACCAGCAATCCGTCCAGTGCACGAGTGATAAAGTTAGCGTAGTTCCGCGCTTTCCACGTGCTCCAGATCTTTTTCAAATTTACTTATATAGACGCCTTAAACACACGCCAGATTGAGCCGCCATTGCCGACCCCTTCTCCTGTCTTACAGAAATGCCGAGCCACTGAAGCGAGCGTTGACGAGCCTCCACAAAGGCTTATGTTGAGGAGGACACAGAGGCACCTAAAATGGTAATAACCTGTCCTGCTCTGGCAATGATGAAGTGGAGTATTACGAATCACTGGAAACAATAATTGAAGGTCGGTTATGGCGGCGCCCATACACAGCTGCCTGAAAGCGTCTATAGTGCTTTGGGATGACGCTCAGAAAGTTTCTAATTGAAACGATATTTTTCACAAATTAAAAAAGTCAATTAAAACGTCGTAGTTAATTACCCAACTAATCGTGACAATAATTGTACCGCTATATGATGTCCTCCTGGTCGTATAACTCACCTGCACAGACACCATTAATGTACCTTTCATTCCTTTTTAAAACGAATCCGTAAAGCCTGAAGAACAGCCTCTATAGTTTTTTTATTAATATTGTGCGTGGGTGATAGAAAATAAGAAGGCAAGAATTCACGCTTACCTTTGTGTTTTTGGTACGAACAAATTGAACGCTGTGAACGGAGTGGAGGATGGATAGCTTGACCGCCCCGAGAGCGAACCTCATGCCGATGCAGTTCCGAGGTCCCGCTCCAAAAGGAAGGTATGTGTACGGGCGAATACTACCAATGTTCTCAGCACTGAACCTGTTGGGAAAACGTAAAAAGAAATCCGTCCCAATGTGTTAAATCAATAGCCTCCTGGCTAGAAAAGTAATCGCCGAAAGTTACGGTTCAACTGTACTTCCATCAGCACACACTCATCAGAAAATGGCAATACGATAAATCCTGTAAATACCACTGTATATGTTTTCTCCGATAGAATGAGATGACGAATGTTCCAACCTATTTAAGGTAAGTTGGAAAATATTTTCAAAACGAATATAATAAACGTTTATACATACCTTTCTGGGTCAAACGTGCTTGGATCGGGAAAGTTATCCGGATCATGATGCATAGAATAGACGGGCACGACAACCATGCATCCTTTGGGAACTTTGATTCCGGTGTCACCAAGAACGTAGTCATTGAGGGCAGATCGCTCCAACCTAAAAAAAAAAAAAAAACGTTTACAATTTTCCGTAACGCCGGATTACAGCGCAGCTATTGAGGAGGAGGATGGAAGGGTCCTGAGGGATAGGATGGTAGGGTACTGAGGGATAGGTGACTCCTGAGGTCACTTGACCTCAGGGGGTCACGTGACCTCAGCGGGGGTCACTTGACCTCAGGGGGTAACCCTCATGACCCTCGTGAGGGTAACCTTCGTGAGGGAAACCCTCGTGAGGGTAACCCTCGTGAGGGTAACTCCCATAGCCCTAGTAACCCTTGTGAGGTAACCCCGTAACCCTCGTGAGGGTAACTCTCATAACCCTCGTGGCCCTCGTGAGGGTAACCATCGTGAGGGTAACCCTCGTAACCCTCGTGAGAGTAACCCTCGTAACAATCGTGAGGTTTACGAGGGTATACGAGGGTTGTTACCATCACGAGGATCACGAGGGTTACCCTCGTAACCCTCGTGAGAGTAACCCTTGTAACCCTCACGAGGGTTACGAGGGTTACGCGCGGTTACGCCGACGCCGACGGTGACGACGACGCTGCTCAAGCCGGAAACGGGCGCCTAAGAGCTGCGCTCAAAAACGATGAAACAAATTTATGCAAGAAAACGACAAACGCATATGTTAGTGTGTATTGAACAAGCAATACTGCATGGTGAACAATGAACCTCCGCCTACCTTGTTGCGGGGGGAACATCCTCAGTGATTCTGACACGACCCCATGAAGATATTTGAGTTTTGATATTACATCCAGGCTTGGTTCTGGTCCCTTCATGGGAAAGTTTAAGAAGAAAGTATCAGAGCGAATTTGAAACTTTCTTTGATATCTGCCCTTAAATATTAAAATATTTATATGATAATTGGACAGCTTAGTTGCCAAGAAAGAACAAATTTGCCAGTTTTATTAACGCAATATTTATACTGCGATGCATAACCAATTCATTTTGATTCGAGATTTCATTAGAGAAATAGTAATATAGTTTTGCTTTACCGTAATAAATAAAGACGTGATGTGTTTTTTTGTTTTGCTCTATTATAAATAAATAAATAATACAACGTAATCGCATGTGTTTGTATATTCAGTTCCTCTTTTAGATTAATTAATTGCGATGAATTCTATTCAATTACGTCTGTATATTCTTCTGATATGACGCGCAACTTGCTTCACGATGCTGATTTTTTTTCCTTCGCCATGCACAATCAACTGATTAAATAAAAAAGCTAGTATTTCTAAGTAAATCCAGAACACATTCCAATAGCATTGGCCGTTTCTTTATTCTTGAAGAAGGAATAAAGTGAAATTGAAGTGAAAATGAAACACTTTTAGGACTTTGAAGACTAGTCCTCAGTAGAAGTTCTTCTGGGTAATAATAATCATATGAAGATTCCGTTTTGTGCAGACACCATCGTTTCAGAAGAGAAATTTTCAATTAATGCATTTATTAACTTTATTCAGTCTACTTTCTAGCAAAAACGGGACTACTTGACCCAACTGTATCAAACTTTGTATCATCGCCCCCCCCCCTCTATGTAATGGCCAGGGTAAACAAATACATAAATAAATTATGTGTAGGAAATGACTTTTATGGTAGTGATGAAGTTACCACAAAATGTAGACGCATAATTTGGTGATGGATAGTTCGTTCAGTCTGTCATGCTAGAGGATTAACCGTAGGCACGCTACGTGGTGTCAGCAAACCTTGAAACACCAAGGACAACTTAGAACATTTAGCAGCAACATACGCTACTAAGTGATTGACTAGATAATGACTATAACATAAAAACAAACAAAGACGCGTCAAATATGTCTTTGACTCCTAGTTTTGTAAATGCATCAGGCGTCTTACATGTTTCTTGAAGCAATCATCCACTTCTTCTCTCAGCTTTGCTTGAATTTCAGGATGTATCGCAAGAAGGTAAAGTGTAAATGAGATAACAGACGACGTTGTATCTTGACCAGCAAGAAAGAAGAGAACGCACTGCGCCATGGCCTCGTCTTCAGTTAAGGCTACAACAAACCGAGAACCATAAAAATGAGCAAATAAACGTATTTTTCATATTGTTACTTCAAGAGAGTTCGCAACACTGATCATATAATTGGAGGTCTTTCTGGTTTTTGATAGAATGACCGCTTCTTACATTCTCCTTCCTAAAACATGATAAAGGAGCATCCTATGGCGAACAGAGCTAGTGTAGCTACGTATCAGCGTGTGGAAATAGAGCGACCAGGCGTTGTTCCACAGCACGCAGCCTTCAGTGCAGCGCTTGTGTTCATATGGTAGTGAGAGATACTCAGTAGGGTAAAGGGAAAGATAATGAAGCAAGAGAGGAAAAAAACCCGCATTTTTGCAACATAAAAATTTGATTTAAAAATAAAAAATAAATTATGAAAAAGGCTAAAGTTTACTGAAATAAAAATATATGAAAAGACTACGATTATGATGAGAATTTAAGAGTACAGGGTAGGTAAAAAAATCAGAAATATGGTCATGAGAAAAAAAAGCGAGAAAAATAAACTAAAAACTAGAGCCAGAAAATTAAAACAAAAAAGTGATGAAATGGGAAGGGCGTCAGGCAAAAAGGAGCACGGTCATTGGTAAAACAATGCAGATATTAAAACATCCCTAAAAAGATAGGACAAACGAAAATGTCCCAACATATCAAATAATGTGATCGCTTCATGGTGTTGAACAGCTTGTCTCGTGAAACAGGGGATGTACGCGTATACCTTTTACTCCTCCAACGAAAGACAGTGTCCGTCTTCATCTCCGAGTCGAGGTTAAAAAGTTTCTCGTCAGTCGATGTTGTTATCTCATCTGTGGCTGCAATGCTACCGTCTCGGGCATCCATCATGAGCTGCAAGAAATCCTCCTGTCGCTAAAAAAGAAACGATAGAAAAATAGTTTACGATGCAGATTTCTGGCATCAGCGGCACGACCCTATGCTTTCCATGATCCCGAACAGCGGAGCGTAAACAGATTCAATCGTGCAACGACCTCCTCCCTACTTTCATACCTCTTCTTTGTTGTACCAGTTTATCATCTGTGAAATACTTGAATCTAAATTTGGCAAACATTTTATCAGGCAGACGTAAGCAATCAGAAATAATCCCTATACAGCGATGTCTCGTTAATATGGACACTACCGTTCTCGTTTACATGGACACCACCGTTAATAAAGTTCTCCATAAAAATCTTTCAGCCTTTCCACTCTGGTGAAGAAGACCAGCGAAGCTGGACTATGTGGCAATGAACTAATGGCCGGCCGGAAGTCGGCAAGCCAGAGTGGAAAGACTGGAAAGGTTGCCGCCATCTGTAAGCAACGGTGGCAACCAGACAACCGGCAAGCCGGTTGTCTGGTTGCCGTCGTCGTTTATGGATGGCGGTAGCTGTCCAGAGTTTCGTGTCATCATTTGTTTGCTGGCGGACATGATACTGGGGAAACTAGCCCTTAACTGCTCCGCTGTAATAACGAGACAACAATATTTCCATGCAAACAGTCAGATTTTCTAGTAGAACTGACCCAAGCCGACCCTTATTTCAATCATTACACGTGCTACCCATAAGCTTAGTATATAAATTAAAAATAGCTCAACTAATACATAACATTATACGAACTAATGAACCACTGCCTTTATCTGTGTTTAAACGTCCATCAAGAAACACGAGTGCTGCTGTTCATAATCAATTTAATTTACCACCATGTAAAATGTTTATGGTCGAACACTTGTGGAATTCAACGGTGCATTAATTTGGAATGATATGCCCACAGATATTAAGCAGAAATCTAACTTTTTGCCTCTATTAAAAAAGTTGCTTTACAACATTCAAGGTTAATGACCTAACAATGCCATCTCGTACGCAAGATACTTGTATTTGGTGTAAAGTTTGCTTCGTGCCGCACGTACGTAGTTTGTGATTGGACCCGATACTATAGAAGGGTATGCACTTGGGCTAGTTGGTGATCCATGTGTTTAAGGGTAAAAGCGCTAAAAACAACGGACAAGTAAAAGGAACGAACAACACAAAGCGCTACTTGCAACTGAAGTTTATTCTCGGAAAACACATATATATGCACCGTGAAATCCCGACATGTACGACAGAAATGCAACATCACCCAATCAGTGTACGTCTATCCACTATCTACTTAACGAAAGATATTAAAAACGCCACCTCAGAGCCAAACAGGGCTATAGATGGAGTGCTGACACACGTTCCTTCAACGCACTCGGTTATAAAAAACGCTTCGGATATCTCCCTTGTCATTTTATTTCGGTTTCGGGCCACGATAATGGTGTTGTCAAATCTCGGGACACACCCACGTCTGTCACAGTGTACAGCCAGATTTCCCGAGGGTGACGATCGAACTGACAGTGCATGCTCCCTGAGCCTATCATTTACACAACGTCCCGATTGGCCTATGTATACTTTGCCACATGATAAAGGAATCTTATAAACCACGCCCTCGCTACACTCGACATACCTAGTCTTTTGTTTCTTCTGACAGACACCGACGCGTGTCTCCCCTCGTCCAACTTTTCCACACAATCTGCCCAGTTTTTGAGGAGCTGAGAGTAAAACGGGAACCCCATGTTTTTGCCCCACTTTCTTTATATTGTGGCTCACCTTATGAACATAAGGTATTACAACTGGCCTACGCCTTGGCTTCTCTCCTACAACACCACATCCTCCCCGAAGTTTCTTAATCAGGCCTTCTGCCACCCCCACAAGAAGCGTAGGTGGAAAGCCTCCTTCCTCTAGCTTCAATACCTGCAACCTAAAGCTGTCGTCTATCTTATGTGGGCAAGACTTCATTAAGGCAGACCTCAGGCATGTAGAGGCAATGCCCCTCTTAATTACTTTTGAGTGATTAGAATCAAATGGTAACACCCTCTTCTTAGCCCTAGGGCAATAAAACCAACAGACATGTGAATTCCGAAATAAAATCTTAAGATCTAAAAACTGTAAGCTATCATCCGCGGGACTTTCACTGGTGAAACTGAGCCCTAATGCACTGTCCCTAAACACTCCTAACAATTTAGAAATGAAGCCCTCTTTTCAGAACCATTCTGCGAACGAAAAAACACCAGGTAATCGTATACATACCTAAAAACACGAAAAACCTCTTTATCCAACCGGCTTTCAATATCTCTGTCACACTTCGCTAAAAACAAGTCGCTCAGCACGGGCGCCACGCTCGTCCCTATACATACACCTTCCCTAACCGAAAAATCGGTTAGGGGAAACCAGGCTTTGGAGAAGAATCTTAAGGAGGTGAAGAAAGTTTCACTTACAAAGATTAAAGACAGGGCTATTGAAAAGATTCAAAACATGGGCCTTGACAGATTGAAAGCGTCGGTCGTACGAGCTAAAGGTCTTCACCTGAGTATCTTTTTCTCAGTTAAAACACACAAGGAGGCTATGCCCTTTAGGGCGATAGTCACGCAGAAGGGGTCGTGGCAATCACAGGTGTCGTCGTACCTTCAACGACACCTGTCGCAGCTTCATTTACGTGATCCTTTTAGGGTCTGTAATTCCGAGAGTGTGGTGGAATTCCTTAAAGATTCAAATCCCGGTACGTGTGATGCGGCTTCTTTCGACGTCGAAGACCTTTTTTATTCTATCCCACATGAGGCACTTTTTGAGGCGGTTAGAGAAGCTATTGAAACGTTTGGTGTTTTAAAGTTTCAAAATGAGTGTGGCGTGTTTGAGGAGAATTTTTAGAATTGTTACGCTTCTATCTGAGCTCCACCTATGTTGTTCATGAAGGAGTAAAGCTCATACAGAAGGAAGGTGTATGTATAGGGACGAGCGTGGCGCCCGTGCTGAGCGACTTGTTTTTAGCGAAGTGTGACAGAGATATTGAAAGCCGGTTGGATAAAGAGGTTTTTCGTGTTTTTAGGTATGTATACGATTACCTGGTGTTTTTTCGTTCGCAGAATGGTTCTGAAAGAGAGGGCTTCATTTCTAAATTGTTAGGAGTGTTTAGGGACAGTGCATCAGGGCTCAGTTTCACCACTGAAAGTCCCGCGGATGATAGCTTACAGTTTTTAGATCTTAAGATTTTATTTCGGAATTCACATGTCTGTTGGTTTTATTGCCCTAGGGCTAAGAAGAGGGTGTTACCATTTGATTCTAATCACTCAAAAGTAATTAAGAGGGGCATTGCCTCTACATGCCTGAGGGCTGCCTTAATGAAGTCTTGCCCACATAAGATAGAAGACAGCTTTAGGTTGCAGGTATTGAAGCTAGAGGAAGGAGGCTTTCCACCTACGCTTCTTGTGGGGGTGGCAGAAGGCCTGATTAAGAAACTTCGGGGAGGATGTGGAGTTGTAGGAGAGAAGCCAAGGCGTAGGCCAGTTGTAATACCTTATGTTCATAAGGTGAGCCACAATATAAAGAAAGTGGGGCAAAAACATGGGGTTCCCGTTTTACTCTCAGCTCCTCAAAAACTGGGCAGATTGTGTGGAAAAGTTGGACGAGGGGATCGAGACACGCGTCGGTGTCTGTCAGAAGAAACATAAGACTAGGTATGTCGAGTGTAGCGAGGGCGTGGTTTATAAGATTCCTTTATCATGTGGCAAAGTATACATAGGCCAATCGGGACGTTGTATAAATGATAGGCTCAGGGAGCATGCACTGTCAGTTCGATCGTCACCCTCGGGAAATCTGGCTGTACACTGTGACAGATGTGGGTGTGTCCCGAGATTTGACAACACCATTATCGTGGCCCGAAACCGAAATAAAATGACAAGGGAGATATCCGAAGCGTTTTTTATAACCGAGTGCGTTGAAGGAACGTGTGTCAGCACTCCATCTATAGCCCTGTTTGGCTCTGAGGTGGCGTTTTTAAAATCTTTCGTTAAGTAGATAGTGGATAGACGTACACTGATTGGGTGATGTCGCATTTCTGTCGTACATGTCGGGATTTCACGGTGCATATATATGTGTGTTTTCCGAGAATAAACTTCAGTTGCAAGTAGCGCTCTGTGTTGTTCGTTCCTTTTACTTGTCCGCTGTTTTTAGCGCTTTTACCCGATACTAGCCATAGTGGCTACGAGTCCAAACAATTGTTGTGTAAATGAATAAATGATTTGACAATAAAAAAAATCTGAAATCTGAATCTGAATGCATGTATTTTACCAGTTTGTCCCCAAAGATAGTGTTCATATATTCATATTAACGGGGTTCATATTAACGAGGCATGAATGTATATCTCTATAGGCTATTCCACGTCAGATCATACAATGATGGTCCGAGACATATTTGTTCTACTCATGTAAAAATATGTGTGTAAGCTATATTCTTGGGAGTAGATCTCTCCACGTTAGGACACGCAATGATAATTCGGGTCATATTTGTTATATTTACGTAAAAGATATACGTGAAAGCCATGTTTCTAGGTTGACCATTCAGCTATATACGAACGCTGTAGCTATTTGTTTTTCCGGAATATAAAATTTCTAAGCTCCAGGCGTGAAGGTTGCCAAGGTTTCATCATGGTTCCTTGCATAGCCGTAAATTTCATGCCGAAGCCTTGTTTGACCCACATTTATAACCTCGCCCTTCAGGATGGGGTGTTTCCTAAAAGAATGCAAGTGGCCAAGGTTTCCGTCTTACACAAGGCAGGGGATAAGAACAACGTGGGTAATTACAGGCCTGTGTCTGTCCTGCCGGTATTCTCTAAAGGACTTGAAAAGATAATGCACATGAGACTATATGCTTTCTGAGAAAAATACTCAATTGTTATCCCTTGTAAATTTGGTTTCCGAAAGGGGTACTCGACACGACACGTCCCAAAAACGTAAAGCAAAAAAAAATTAAAAATGTTTTTTGTTTAATGACGTGCTGAACTTAAATAATATTAGAAATCTTCCCCCATGAGTTAATTTATTCCTCAACGCGAAAAAACAATACATTATTTTGTATTCTGCAGACGGCAATGATATGTACTGTCTGTGGTGTTAATTTAAATGTGATACCTCAAACAATTTAGACGAAATAAAGTACCAAGTTTAGGGCATAATTGCCCGTAGGTAGATACATGTTTGGACATTTCTTCGAAACTCATCTTGAATAACAATAATCACATCTTAAGACGACACTTACCTAGGCTATACATAGATCATTCGAAAAAGTTTAACATAGAAAAAGTTTAACATCTCTACCATAAATAGCTTCGGCTACAGCGCGCTTCAAATATGGCAAAAACGACAATCGTCAAAAACGCGTCGTCCCTCCTCGCTCCTTCGGGAATTTATTTCTTTAAAACTAGAAATGCTAGAGCATTGAAACAGATGGCATTGTCTTTCGTAAAGAACGCGGCACCGAATGTAAAAATTAAAAAAAAAAACTTACGAATGTACCTCACTAGTTGAAGTCATATGAAACCATCCGCCGGTTTTTCGAAGGTCGACGAACTTCTAACTTTTACCCTAAAAGTTCGATGTTTGTCGAACTTTTGACTTTTCAGGATTCGAAAGGTCGAAACTTTTCTAATTCTCTAGATACATAAGTTCGAAAGTTCGGAAATTATCGAATTTCTTAGCGTAGGAAGTTCGTAAGTTCGAAAACCTTCGAACTTTTTAGTGCAAGAAGTTCGAAAGGTCGAAAATCATTGAATATTTTGGTCTATCAAGTTAGAAAGTTCGACAAGCATCGAATTTTGCAGGGTAATAGATTCGACAGTTCGAAAAGGGTCGCATTTTTTAGCGTAATAAGTTCGAAGGTTCGAAAAACATTGCATTTCTGAACGTGCGGAGATGGAAATTTCGAAAAGCGTCCAACTTATATATTTAACAAATTCTAAAATTCGACTTCCGTCGAATTTTACGATTTAGAAAGGTGGAAAAATTCGAAATCGTTCGAACCTTTCGAACCCCTTTATTCGATCATCGAAACTTCGGTTCAAAAACAGTTTGCGGCATCCCTCACTTTTATTTCCTTCAAATTTCCTTAAACTCTTAGTGACTTGAACTAACTTGTGATGACAAGAAATTTAGCAACATATGACCTCCTTAAGAGAAAAACGACAACAAACCTTCACTCAAATTGAGCTAGCCTGCATTTGTTATATGGAATTTGCCGCACGACATCGGCGCTAGACATATTTTAGAACCGACAAAGGCTTACAGAAGTGCTGTTCTATCGTATTATAGAAAGTTATGCCGTCCCTGGTTTAGCTGTATGTTTGTGCTTCCATGCGCTGCCTCCAACAATCCTTGCATTGCCCCTAGGTTCCCTTCCTTTTTTTTTTTTAAACGCGTTTAAATTAATTGTTTTTGGAGCGCCGTAAAGTGCTGGGCATGCCTTGTATCTCTATAATGTGGGCGGATTCAAGAGTTTTCGATTTTGCCCACCATATGTCTGATTGAAAGGATACATTTAAATTTATTAATTATAATCTTAATTACTAAACACAATTATTCACCTAATTTTTTCGAACTCTTATTTTTTCCTAAATTTGACCTATGGCAGGGATCATGAACCTTTTACCTGCGCGATGCGTACTTTTCACAGGAACGATTTGGCCCACGTTTCGTGAAACTCCCTGTATGTATAGTTGAGTGTTTTTGCCAAGGACATGCCTTTCATATTGTATAAATTCTACTGAAATATACAGAATATGACCCGGACCGTCATTGTATCAACTGCTTACCTAGAACTTGGAAGCTGGTTTGTTTGCCGTCACACATTGTTGAACACCAAAATACCGACTCTCCAGATACTGCTTCCCTCGCCTTGTTTTTTTCGATGACAGACCTTTCCTCGTGTGAGGGCTTTGGGCTTCACGGTAATGCGCTGTGCATGCGGTTCTAAACCACTGGCAGCAGTAGCGTCCGCCACCAGTCATTCGTCAGCAAATGGCCCGGGGAAGGAAACGGGGGGGGGGGGGGGGGGGGCCTCTAGAGGGATTTAACGCAAGGAATCACAAATATAGAGCTAAGCTAGGGACAGCATGACTGAGAAAAGTGCCATAGTGAAACATTAGCAATCTCCACGCGTCGAGCTTCGGAATATTTTATCTCCTGAATAAATCTAGCTACGGTGTTCACATATGGCTCAATGCTCTTCCCAAGAACATGGCTCTCACATATAACATCTTTTTTTTAAATAAATATAAAACATATGACTCGGACAATCATTCTATGATCTGAAGTGGAAACACCCAGGTGAAACATGAAGTGGGTGGAATATCATCCCCAGCGTACCTGCGCATTCCTTGTGCAGGCTTATCCTAAAACGTAAAATAAATACAACTGAAACTCGAGCATGTGCTTACACTTTGAGATTTCTTTCGATTCTCAATAATCCGGAGACTGAGGTTCTTGAAGTAAAGAAAGACATCGCTGTTGACGGCCTTCATTTTCACAAGTTTGGCGAGCCCCGGTAACAAAACTGAAACACACGTGAACAAAGAAAAGTATTATACACAGAGCAGACATATTTTGAAGCATTCAGATTGAGATTCGTGACACGCAAATATGATAAAAAGTCATCCGGTGACGTAAGATCCTGACAGTAAAAGACCTTTATAAATAATGCCATTACGTCCAAATACCTCCGACGATGGCTGTAAACAACCCTCTCATGGTCAACTTGAACACCGATGCACGTCAACGGTTCAAAATTGCGACTACCACTGCCAGCAAATTTGTTCTTAATAGTTTTAGACGGTTATTTGAAGGTTCAACCCAGAGTGCTACCTGTATACTTTTTTATTCTTCAAAGAACCCAGCGTTAATGTGGCGGTGTACGACGTTAGCAAGTAATTCTCGCGAAGTTCCCAATCTTGATGAAGGTAAGTGGTTTTGTGAACTTTATCTACGGTGCATTCGATGTATAACCCGCTACGTAAACATCAAATATAATTAAGTTAATCACAGTAATGTACGAGGGAGAGTAAAAAACCACCGTAGAGATATAAATTGATGAAACTGCATATTAGACTATCGATCGTTTAATCGTCTGATTAATGTTACTTTTTTGTGTGTGTGTTTACATAAAAGTCGATGTCTAAATCTTTATAAATATTTTCATTATATATGTCGGTACCGGACTTTGGTATAAAGTGTCGCCTCTTGTTAAGATCCAAGGCAATGCTTATTTCACTATGAACCAGAAAGCATGGCCTTTAAAACGCTGAAGATAAAATTTAAACAAAAATATTGAATAAAAGGCTCAGAGGCGTACAAAAAGTGACCGTTCTGCGGACAACCAATTCCTACCAAAAATATATGTTTTTTTATTTATTTATTTATTTCTGAATACTGTCCACCCCAATTACGGTGCTTTAACAGGTGTGGGGTAAAGAAGAGCACTGAAACATACAATATCAGGACTAAAATACAGTACACATTCAGCGACATTCACTTAAAATAAAGGGGCTGAAATAGCACAAACATTCAATATATTATCTAGCACTGAACAAAATGAATTCTCAGCACTCGAAATCTACTACTTATCAAAAATATTTAACTACTATTTATCATTCCAAATCACTCATATTCAAAAGGGCGCTCTCAAATTCATCCAAACAGTTCAATGACAAAATATTTTGTGCGAGATCATTCCAGTCTTTTACAGTTCTAGGGAAAAAAGAAAACTTTTAAGCGTCAACATTACATTTGGGCACTTTAAACTGATTAGTGCTAACGTATCTGAGTTCTCTCGATGCGCGATGTGTTATTCTAGAATCCGGGTTAATGTTATACAGGTGATGAGAAAACATAAAGAAAAACTTTAGTCGAGCAATTTTTCAACGGACGGAAAGTAAGGTGAGATTGAGGCTGTTCAGCATATCTGTGACAGAATCAAGTGTCGGTTATCATTATGATCTTTCATCAGAAGCTGATATCTTTCAGGCTCTACAACTGCCTAACTTCCATTCACTGTTTTTTGCAATGTGTTGTGCTTTCTCATTTCTGGTGTAGTGAATTTAAACATCCCTTTGTGCCCGCAGAGATTTACGTACCTCTGATCACTTTATAATCCCCCGGTGTTTTACACGATATGGTAAGCGAGAGCGCTCTTACTATGTGCCATAGATTTTTGACAGGCTCCCCGACCACTTCTTTGAAGCTACAAGTAGGAGAAAATTGAAAAAAAAAACTATTGAACAGTTTTACGCTCTAATTCATTGTACAATTTCAATAATGTACTGCCGTGTGATATTTTGTATCTAATATGTTTGCTGTGATACTGTGAGGTGATTATTTTCGGTTTCTCGTATAGTGCGACACATGTTTTAAATGTGTGCTCTACGGACTTCTTCTGTGCTATCTGTGACTTTCCATTTGCTGGGTTCTGTCCTTCAAGTCTTGACTGGCTTCGACAGACCCGTTACCTTATAGTGTTATCAAGGTATCTAAAGAAATGAAATGATGAAATGATGATGATTATTACGATTATTATTATTATTATTAAGCAGCTCCAAAAGTCAATCGTCATGACATTCTTGCCATATTGGTTTTCCTATCACAGGCCAAAGCAATCATGCCCAGGAGAAAAGCCGCTGATTCGCAGCGCGTTCACTGTGGGTGATTGGTTTAGTAATACGGACGCATACAGGCGGTGAGTGCCATGACAATGCACTCGCGGCACGTGCTCCTTGTATGACTCACCAGACATCGGCGGCGTTGGGGCTTAAAGTGAAGCAGAGTATCGATAACGAGGCGGCAGTGTTGGCTTTTTACACGACCCACCAGAGGCCCAGAGGCTGGCGTGAGGGACGCAATGGACACAGAGGCCCCTACAATGTCCTGCTGGGACCCCGTGGTTACTTAATGAAGCCTCAAGTTCCAACCGAAACTTATCGCGGCACTCGTGACGAATCCGTGACCCACACTATTTTCGGGTAAGTGACGCAGAAAATCTAATGCTATGGACTCGTTATCTAGCACTGATCTCAATGACAATTGCTGGATCGCGTTTGCCCGCTCCGCGAATGCGGTCACTGGCGGCCATCTTTTTGGTAGAGTTATATCACCTCTAGCCAAGATACAGCTGCTGAAGCCACCTGGCAGCCACCACCATCCATCCATGGCAGACGGCGTTTTGGCAGTTGTGGTGGCGGGCTGCCATCAAAATAGCGTGGGTGATATTCCGTGATTGATTGAAATTGTTTGACAAAACATGTTTTTAAAACCCGGCGTGAACGGTAGCCCGGTCTTTGAGGACCCGGTGAAAGTTTCACGAAATCGCGCAGCACCGGGGAAAAACAGCACAGCACGCATCGAAAGTCGCATCGAAAAAAGCATCGAAAGCAGACGCCGGTACTTAGTCTGCTTTCGATGCGAGCTGCGCTGCTTTCCCCGGTGCTGCGCTTTCGTAGAACTTTCGTCGGGTCCTCAAAAACGAGGCTACCGTTCACGCCGGGTTTCAAGAATCTGCTTCGTCGAACAACTTCAATCAAGCACGAAATATCACCCACGGTACAGTGTACTAGATCTACGGCTATTTTATGGCAGCCTGCCGCCATTGCGCTGTCCGCCATATTACTATGATGGCTAGAGATGATATAACTCTACCAAAAAGATGGCCGACCGTGGCCGCATTCCCGTCCATAGGCGGTGCTGGTCAAACGCGATCCAGCAATTGTCATTGAGATCAGTGTTATCTAGCATATATTGATTAGCTGGGACCCGAAAATGGGAAAGGTGGTAAAACAGGACCGATATGTTTGCGGCTAACATCCGTCGGGATGATAATAACGGCGTCTGTTAATAAGATGGAAAAAAAATGTAATAGGAAAAAGAGATGAACAACGCGGTCTAACAATATCATAAAATATGAGGTTGAAGCTTAAATTTATATAAAACTAAAATTAGCGGCGTGCGAATACAGGTTCTAGTCGAATAACACAGCCTCATTCATAACCTTAATTGTGCAAGTGAAAGACACGACAACCGTTTTACTTAACTGTTAAAGCTTTCGAATGGCACTGCCCTACTCGATTCGAACCGGTATTCGCACACCTCTACTAAATACGTGTTCGCTCCCCAACGGGATTACGCCAGCATCCGTTGCAAACTTCTGCTCCGTCCTTATCGAATTAGACATGGCGGCCTTTCTGTGGGCAACATTTCGTCCTTTGAGGACTCTGAGGGGAACCGTTATTCAGCGTGAACCAAACTGCGCGCTCTCCTTTGTTTACACCGCATGTACAGCCAATGGACCTCTCTCGTTATTTTAAAACCTTACGTTCCTCTTTCGGAAGTTGTATATTTTACACCGTATTGTATAAAATCAAACAATTCACTCGGGCCTTGAGTTCATTAGTGCCTCAAATCCTGAAACCCTATAGATATATCAACTCAAAGCACGAAAAACTTTATAAAATGCTATGTTTCTAATTGACGCCAACTGGCGCAGTAGAAATATATTGCGCTACTCACAGAACAAGAGAAGTCGCAGCGTTATTTTGCCTGTAATAACCTGCCTGGCTTTGGTGACAAACTCGCTGTTCTCCTCGGTGTGCGAGTCCAGTCGGGTGCCAAATGCGCACCTTGCAATCACATCCAGAGCGTAGTTTCCATAAAACCTGCACAATTAAGTGAATAAAAGTGAACGGAACATATTATGTCATAATATTCAGATCTCCTTTTGAACTCTCATTCCTTAAGATTTTTACGCAGCATTTTACTTGTTTCTAAAAAAAAATTCTATACAACGAAAATAAATTACGTATTTCTGAATGCAACATTTTAAGGCTGTAGAGGGATTGTCGTGGAGCCTTCATTGTTGGTGGATTGCAATCCTCAGAGAAGAGCTAAGCCGGGTAAAAATATCCAGGTTCATAATTAATTACTTAAATATTTTTGTTTATTTTTCTGCTTGTAGTTTTCAGGCAAATGCTAGCGAGTTCAAACATAGAACTCGGTCGACCTAATTGTCTTTCATAGGAATTCAGATCAGCTTTTATAGAGTCATCAGCTCTTCTTAGGATGCTTCCATTCCCAAACGATGTATTTCCTTACCGCTTTGCAGAACATGTCATAAACGGTGACAGGACCGGTAACACTCTGAACTGTGTGCGGCATAATATATATTCCATAATCATTGCCAGGACATTCTTAAGGTGAACTCAGTCAAAGGAGCTCTTAATTTTCCCTGATCATAGTAATTAAAATAAAAAAGTCATACTTTATTTCTATTTTTAACCTTTCCGGCTGCCGTGACCTACGAAAACATGAAGTTGAAGGTAGATAAAAATAAAATCAATAAATTATGAACATTGTGAGCAGCATGATGATAAAGTCTGTTTGTGTAACTAAAAAATGGGGTGTGCCGGCTTCCGGCAAGGAAGAACTTGTTTACTGCTTTACCTCTTGTTTGTACAAGGTTACTCTAATATTGCCAAAACTGTTTGCATGTGTATTAATGTAAAGCATATGTATAAGTTTTAAAACATGTGTATAATTTGAAGCGTGTAAATTTGTGATGAATATGTATTTTATGTTTCGTACTTTACCGCAAAGGCCTTGAGCTGTTGGTAAAGGTGTATCCACACGATGGACCGGGCCGCGGACCGATCGATCACGTGATGCGCGGCCCGCGGGCCGTCCGGCTGCAATGAGCATCCACACGGCGGACCAAAAGAGCAGACGACAGAGCGAACGGGCCGGTCTAACCCTCGACCTCACAGCTCCGCCAAACGCAAGCAGCGAGCTGCTTTGAGGCTATTTGTAAGGAGCAAAGATGGAGGTTGAACAGGGACTCTAGTTGAACGAGAGAGGCGTTTGGCCGCGGTGGCCCTGGCGTTCGCTATTGAGGACGAGGAGGACTTAAGTGAACCGAAAACGGCATGCTGGATGAAGCGCGCTGAAGTAAAAAGTTGCATCGTCGCACCATGCCGCCATCGTCGCACAACAAAAGGTTCATCTTCTTCGTCTTCAACAGTTGGTGCCAAATAAAAAAACGACAAAAGTCAGCTTGTTGCCAGACTTAGAGGTTCAATTATACTAAAAATGCCGCGGTCCGCCGCCAAAATCCGGGCGAGAAAAGTCGCTTAGCATTTCTCAGAAGCGCGGGCCGCGGACCGCCGGTGGACCTCGAAAACCGGTGACGTAAGATCACGTGATGCGCGGCCCGCGGACCAAACCAGCAATTTGGTCCGTCGTGTGGATACACCTTAAGCACGCGAAAATAAACTTTGAATTGAATTGAATTGAATTGAATTGAACAATTAACTGTAAATAGACAATAAAATATACCTTTTTTTCATTTTTTTATACTTCAGAATTAATATATATCATGTCTCCTACCGCGGGAACGGAAGATATAGAAAGGCAAATAAAGATTTCCGCTCACTGTTTGAGGTCTATTTCTCCCTCCTTTTCAGCTGTTTCTTCCAAATGTTGCGCTGTTTTCCGAGCACACTCAGCGATCAAACTATTCATCTGTAAGAAACTGCTTAGTGAGTGGAAATTGAATGTTTCATGTCATTAAATGCTTTTTGTTGTTTTAAATATTCGGAATTAAAAAGCTAATGAATCGACTAAATAGAGAGATTAAATAAAACTGACAGTGACTTCTCATACACTCACCAACCTCTTCGACGTGTGTATGATGAGCACATGCTACTTCGTCCTTCTTCTACAGGATAAAGCACGTACTTAAGATCACAGTTTTTACTTGGAAACTATTCACAGTGAAGAGGCTACAAAAGTAGTAAACAGTGGGCCGAAGCATCGTTTGATGGTTCTTTGACTTGACGCCCAACAAAGGATCATTCATTTTTTTCGATATTGTGTTATTTTTTATGTGATTTTACCTACCTTGGCTGTCAGTAAACAATATCAACGCTATAGATTAATATCGAATGTTTCCATAGACATTTTATGACGAATATAATTAGAAAAGCCACTTCGCACAGCATATTAATATTATTCCGAGTTCAATAGCTTCAATCGCTATTTCTTGGCGTAGTCGTTTGGCTTCAGAAAGGTTTAGAGCACTGTTTTAATGGCCCCGCAGAATATGCTTTGGCTACCTTTCAGAGAGGGTGCCCCCTAACAAAAATAATAAATGAGTTTCTATTGAGTTTCTTACGTATTCTGTAAGATTACATTATAATACATTAATCATTTTTGTAAGGACCAGCAATATAACCACTGAGTCTGTTTATACATTCAATAAGTATGAAGGAAAATCATCTCGGCTTCACACTAACGGTCCTTGCAGGTACTAAGAAAACCACGAATTGCCAAACTCTTTTTACCACATCCCCTATTTTGAATAAAGCTTGATTTTAACAAATGTGACTGTCCCCAGCTTCAAATAATTTGTGATGCCACAACATTTCACTGTACTATCGATACTATACAACTTGTGTAATTTAATATTTGTTTTTTTCTTTTTTCTTATTTTCGTTGGAGTTGTGTTATATTTGTTGTGTACTGCAGGGAAAACATTGAGTTGTTTTCGGAAAGGTCAAAATAATTTTTAATATTAATATTACGCTAAAGTGTATGTCAGTAGGAGAGAAAATTAGTCACTCGCATAGTAAATTATGCGACACGTGTACATAAATAGGCCACAAATACATCACCGGAGCACTTTAGGAAATTAAAAGTGCACGACCCTCACAACATAAAAAAGAAATAGAAATGAAACATTCCACAAATTACTCCATCGTTACAAAATAGATATATCTGGATATTCACCTTTCCGTACGCAATCAACAATATCACGAAGATCCAAATATGTTTGATGAAATTAACTCGTATGCGAGGTACTCTATATTATAGTAGCTAAACCTCCCGACATAAACGGAAAAAGGGGCCACAGTCTCGAATTATTTTAAGACAAATTTTTAAAGTGGCAAAATGTAGGGGAGAGCAAAGCGGAGCTAGCTGACCATGTCTAGCATTATTTTTTAAATATATATTTTACCAAAGTGCAGTCGTCGGATGTAATATAACCCACACTTCGGTCAACAGTCGGCTTTCACTGTATTACATAAATATTATACATGAATGTACGCGACACATTATGGTCACAGACGACGTGTATTGTCGGACACGCTAACGTCAAGGTAAATTACTTGTCTTAAAAATGGCTCATTCTAACCTGTGAACACATTAGCTTCGAATTCCTTCCTCCACCCTCCCCGCTTGTTGTTCCCATGTAGGTAGATATACTCTTCTGTGAAGTTCACTGCACTGGGGCCCGTATGTTCATTCCGGCAGTCATTCTTGAAACACCTTTTAGGTGTGTTAATTTTTTCTTCTAGCACACGTCTAATGATCGAACGTTTTGTAGTAATTTAGCAGACACTCCTGCTACGCGCTTCGTAATAATGTTAGTGCGATTGACTTAGACCAAATTCTTTGCTGTCATGACAACCTTAAAAAAGTTAGAAGACTTAGCAAAAAAAAAGCTTTCACAGGGATTTATGAAGTTTGAAAATTTTCGAATATCGCCAAATACAAAAGATATGACCTCACAATTAAAAGGTGGAAGCCTGTGACGAAGCATTTTCAAACATAACACCTGGCCAAATTAAAAGACTAGCATTCGAGGAGACGACCAAGTCAGGCAGAGTCAGCTACAGTGTTTCTATTCAGCGATGACCCAGCATGTCTTTAAAAGCAGACAACAGAAGTGAGCGACGTGCTGCGGCAGGTTTCCATATTTGTCTTTTTTTACATTTGTAGCTGAACATTTCTTTACTTTCACCATACAGGATTCAATTTAAATTAATTTAGGTTAAACTAAGATTATCTTTCAGAATGTTGGCCACCACCCCAATATCATATTCCAGTTGTTACATGGTAGCTACTTGTCCATAAGAGCTACAAGCCTGACGTTCATGACATCCAGCATTCGTCGTTAAAACATTCAATAGTATTATTTCTAATTTTGAAATAAAGCGGGCGAGGCCTTCAAAACGCACAAGGTAGAAATGTTCACTAAAACACAGCTCTGGCGAACGGTTCAGCTGAATCCCTATAGGCGCCTATTTCTCCGACTGATTTTACAGCAAAGCCATGGGATTGAAAATAGTCTATGTTGTGTAACCGCACAAACCTTGCGAAGCTTTCCCGTGGAAAACGCTGGGCTTGCTGCTGGGCGGATCCTTCTCCATTTCTCAGCAGGCACTATGCTCATCATATTATCCAAAAGTGGATCGAAGAACTCGATCATCTGCGTATAAGAATTCCAGTTATTCTCTTCATTTAACATAAAGACTGCACAACATTGAAAGCTACACTTCAAGCTTTCCCGAGAGCGTCCAGGTTTGTGCAGTGGAAGCGTTATTCAATGGAACTGTCTTACAATTGAAGGGCAAGAAGCTGAAATTAATAACAACACATCAAAATAACGTGGAGCTTCATATCTGCTTTTTAAAGACGACAAATAAGTTGGGTATCATGTAAGAAACGTAGTAGGTATTTGGTCGCGCCAGTCAGCTTTACTGGGCTCTCTCATGCTTTAGGATCTTCTGGAGAGAGAACGGTTGGGAGTCCAGGTGGGAGAGTTCTTCGATTAGCACCTCTCTTTCCACGTCATAAATTGAGCAATCGCATAACAGGTGCTCCAGTGATTCCACTTCTTCACATATCAAGCAGTTTGCAGATGGTCTGTTCCCAATACAGTGGAGATATTTATATGTAAATGTAACGCCCAGCCTGATTCGATGAAGTACTGCAGACAGGTTCGGCTCTATATGGCAAGAAACATGAGGGACGGAAGGAGACGAGAGCGCGCTGGGACGTCGAAACGCGTTCGAGCTGTATTGTCTAACCTCCCTACCTTGGGTGACTCGGAGCACTTCAGACGATGCACCATCAAGACAAAACAACGTTATTTCTGACCGACACCTCTTGTCAAGCGTGACATGCAGTCGTTTGCCTCCGGTACCTACGTGGATCACCAGGGACGCGATTAATGTTTCTTTAAGCGGACAGTCAGGACGGTGGTTGTGAATAGATGAAGAGTTCGTGGCAAAGGGAGATGCATCATTTGGCAGAAAAATAGGAACATAAGCACTACCATTTGCATAGGCTTCGAATTGCATCCTCCGCATCTGCCACCATTCGGGAAAATTCTATTTTTGTGCGTATCTCTATCTGTATTCCGAGACACTTTCTTGCCTTTTTCACGAAAGTGCCTTAGGGATATTTCGTTACACAATAGATAAATTTATCTCATCTCAGTATCTGTTTTTAGCACCAAAATATGTATCTCAGTATTTGTATTTCCCAATGCTCTTGGGAGTACCTCTGCCCAGCCCTAGCATGAGTTCACCGATTGCCACCTCAGACTCGTACCTTGACGTCCACCCGGCTTTATTACAATTTCCCTGAAGTATTATTCCTTAATTGCACGTGTCTTTAAGGAAGAAATATCACTCCTACATAAGCCACCCTGTATATGTAGAGAATACATACAAACAATGAGAATGCACAGAATGTGTTGTAGTGAGCCATTTTTTTAATTCTCTTGATAGAAGCGAGGTGTTATGCCCAAAACCAAGTAACTGTTGCTCTAAAAAGCAAACTTACAAAGTGATTCTTCTAATCAATCCTTGTTCAGTTTTTCTTACGTAGTTTGTGTTTCAGTGGCCAAGGAGAATGAAGTTTCCAGTACTATCATAACGCATGCTCCTTGACTACACAACGTCTACTCCGTATATGGCGACTCATGTTTATTGAGCTCTTGTTGAGTGGACTTAAATGCATGTACAGCTCAAACATGAAGTATTTGACTCACCCTTCTATTTGGCAAGGAAGGAAAATCTTTGACGAGAACGAGTTTCACCAGTTCAGGATCGCCAACGAAAAGAATCGGTTCCCCGCCTTCATAAACACTGCATGTAAGTAAAAAAAAAGTGTTTTTAAAATTTAGCTACAGAAAAGAGTCAAAGATCTGAGGAGACTCACCCAAATAATTTTCCAAATTGAAGGTACCTATCCTGGTCCATGCGATGAAATGGCTGAAATAAAAGCAAAGACCATCAACTGCAAATAATGTGAGAACTGTGTTCCGGCCTGTATAGACAGATGTACCTCGCGCTTTATATTGTGTTGCTTTTTTACTGCAATAACACCTTCCAAGTGGAAATACTTATAGTGCGTGTTCATACAGGGTGTCGCGTTTTACTTCGAACAGATTTTATTTAAAAATGGAATCTGAAATGTAGACCGGTTTCATCTTCACCATCTATTGTATCAGGCTCAGTGTACTTAGTTGTGATACAATCGTCGTTGTGAGTAGGTATAATTAGCTAAAATTCGTTAATTAACTTTTTAATACTTAGTTTTAGTGGTTATGTTGTCATTGTAGTACTGACGGCAATTACTATCAGAGCCACACCAATAAAAAGAATTGCTAAAATGTTATAGTTTCTTTACATATTAATTGATGAATTTAAATATTTTTGAGCCCGATTAAAGGTTGTATTTTTTGCCCACAATGTACGAAAACACGCGAGGAATAGCTGTAGCACGGTCGCGCAATGCGGTGGGAATGGCGTCGTAACGTGACTGAGCCCAAAGGTGCGATGTGGTTATTTGTCATAGCAGTCGTGCTGGACGTCGTGGATGCCACTGACGACCGCCATCAGTGCTCGGTGATCCGTGAAGTAAGTGGGTAAGCGCGGTGGAAGTTTCTAAACCCATCCAACATTACGCGTAGCAACTGGGTACTGCCAAAGTGGGATTTCGCATAACGCGAGTAATGTTTGAAAACAAGTCTTTCAAGCAGACGACACGAAGATTCTCCCTTCGTCGCGCCATTGTTGGCGGGACGGCAGGGCTGCCCTCTTTGCTCTCTTCGCGCGGCACGGCCGACGGGAAGTCCCGACTTCCCTCTCCTCGCAACAAGAGGGGAAAAAACAAAAGTTTTTCCCTTCTTCGCGCGCGCGGCGACGACAGCCCACGAGGTCGAAATCTCTGCAAAGTGTCGCCCGTGAAGCTATCGATTTAAAAAATGAGTGCAAAAAGAGCACTGAAATTTCCGCCCACAATGACGCTGGGAGAAGTGATGTAGTCGTTTTAATCCTGCCGTTGCTATCTCGGCAGCGACCTTCGTGGGTGCGCTGACGACACAAGTGACAAGGCCACTGAAAAGACTACGTCACTCTTCTAAGCTTCATTGTGGGCACTGCTTGGGGAGCTCTTTTTCTGTAAACTTTTTAAATGGTACAAGAACGTGGAAATTAATCAATTAATATCTAATGAACGATTGCCCTTTCCCAAATGCTTTGAATTGTAATGGCCTCTTAGTAATTGCCGTCAATAGCGCTATTGCAAGGTAACAAGTAAAAGCAATAATTAAAAAAAAAGTTAATTAAAATGCTTCAGTTAATTAGCTACCTTATCATGACGATTTTTACCCCATCAAATGTCCACCGAGCCTCATATATACACGGATGGCACTCGACCCTCTGCCCTTTTTCGAAAATTCTGTTTTAATTAAAATAAAACACCCTGTATATTATAATTCGGCCATAAACTTTCTGGATTTAACATGGTGGGTGTAACAGTTTCAAAAAACGAGGACGATAAAAGGAACAGACACGGCAGGAAAACAGCTGTACTCGCAACTGAAAAGTTTTTTTTTATTTGAAAAGGAAAAGAGAACACATACGTCAGCCTCGTGGAGGTCGTATTGTTTGGTTACACATTGTGTTATCTGGTACTGACGTATGTGTTCTCTTTTCCTTTTCAAATAAAACCTTTCAGTTGCAAGTACAGGTGTTGCCCTATCGTGGCTGTTCCTTTTATCGTCCTCGTTTTTTGAAGCTGTTACACCCGCCATGTCAAACTTTTAGCAACTCGCCCAGTTCAACACGTGGTTTCCGGGTTTAACCGAAAAAACACCGATAAACATCCGCCGGTGTCAAGCGGTAGTTTTAATTTTCTTATTTTTATTTTGTTCAGTGGAACATGATATGTTTAAAATCGTCAAACTCGTCCTTTCATGTGTTTTTTATTGTTGTTTTGTATTGACCGTCATCATAGCTCTCTTAGTAATCGAAGTTTTTTTGTTTGTTTTTCTGTCAGTGCTGGCTATTTCGACCTTCAGTTTGTTCCCATATGTGGCCTCATTGTGCCCTTTTGTAGAAGGTTGCCCTCCTTCTTTGTGGACCCTACTCGTGGTTTGAAGGGTCTTTCACAATGTTTGGGTCGAAGTTTGGTCCAAGCGTATCCGGAAAAGGGGGGGGGGTTGCGGGGGTGACATCGGTGTTTCTTAATACTTCGTTTTAGCTTTAAGGGGCACTGAAGATGATTCTGCGATCATCAGTTCTTGGTCATAACAAATTCTACAACCCCTAAGCATCCTAAAAATTGAGGAAAAAAATTACAACCGCGTGACGATGATTTTCCTATTAAAACGTGACGAAAGGTTGGGACACGCCCTTTTCTGAGCGCATCTTTCCCCTTAGGAAAGGTGGGGCATACCTCAGCAGTGGTGTAAGCGCGGTGACAATGGGCGCTAGTCGGCCAATCGGAAGCCGCCTCGCTCGGAGAGGCGGCTTCCGATTGGCCGACTAGCGCCCGCGGAAAAATGAACCCTCAGGTTTCCTTCATAAACAGTGCGGCTATTACTCGAGTAAATACGGTAGTTTTTTTATGTTAATATAGAGTATGGGTGGTATACGTGAATATAATTTATTTCAAGACTGATGATATTACAACGGATCGCTTATTATTCGTAGCTTAAAAAATGAAAGCCGTTTACAACTCCCTGTAACGCCGAATTAGAGCGCAGCTCTTGAGGAGGAGGGGAAGGCACGGGGGGGGGGTCACGTGACCTCGGGGGAGGGGTCACGTGGCCTTGGGGTCACGTGACCTCGAGGGGAAGGGGGGGGGCAGAGAAAATTTTTCGCTAAATTTAGCGAGGAAAATTTCCCGCTAGATTTAGCGGGAAAAATTTTCCGCTAAATTTAGCGGGGAAAATTTTCCGCTAAATTTAGCGGGGAAAATTTCCGCTATATTTAGCGGGAAAATTTTCCGCTAGATATAGCGGGAAGATTCTTCCGCTAAATTTAGCGGGGAAAATTTTCCGCTAGATTTAGCGTGGAAAAGTTTTCCGCTAGATTTAGCGGGGAAAATTTTCCGCTAGATTTAGCGGGGAAAATTTTCCGCTAAATTTAGCGGGTAAATCTACCCATCATGCACCGCGCAATTACGCCGACGCCGCGTCAAGCCGGGAAACGGGCGCCTAAGAGCTGCGCTCTAAAATAAAAATACACCTCATAACCCTTTGAAGTACTTCTCGAACTCGCGCACCTAAAGGCTCACGGCTCGTAATATGAACTGATATTTCTGCTTCAAAACATACCAGTATCTACTCTTGAGAAGTGCACACAATGTTTTTATTAAAAATACCTCTTATTACAGATAGAAAACGCTTTCATTCAGACACGAGCACATGTTGATTAGAAAGTTACAACCGTTGCATTCCAAGTATCTATTTACAATTTGAATATCAAGAAAAGAATGCTCACCTTGAACAACATTCGTTTACCCGCTGCAAATATAAGAGAGAAGTTTTCGTGGACAACATTCTGCTCTTTCCAGTAGTTCCTGTATCTGGCTGCATACCTGAAAGAGTCCAAAGAGCAAATTAAAATTTATCATATGTGTGAAAGATACGAACCACGACAAATATACGTCCTAGCGAACAGCAGCCATGATAATAATGATAACTTTATTTCATGAGTACTTCTTTGATTATCAATGTTTGGTTGCTACCAGAAAAATAAAGATCAATTCAATCAATCAGTTCAATATATTTTATTGCTAGTTTTACAATAGAGCTGGCGGAGAGAAGCAAACGTTTGCTATCATACTGTGGGGTGATTGTATGACGGCCGAAGACAATAACTTTCAAAAATAAACTTTAAATTTCGAATTTTTAAAGGTTTATTGTAATTTAATCCTATTAGAATATACCATTTCTCCATAAAAGGTGACTTTTTTTAATTATAAATTTAACGGCAGACAAAGAAATATGAATTATATTTCTGTCGACCTTTAAGTGTATAAAAAATCAAGCACACCTGAGGAACACGTTAAGTCATTCTGATATGATTTAAAAACAGAACAAAATATAGCAGGATCTGATACATTCCCAAGTACCTGGGCTTTTGTGAGGAGTCTGTGAGCATCGATATATTTATTTCAATGCAAATACCATATTGCCTCATTTTGTGCAGCTACGAAGAACTCGCCGGCTACTAAGATTGGAGTGACTGTTTGCAAATTTAATATTATCCATCCGTTGTTACCCTTAGTAATGGCCACAAATCTTGCTTGCACCGTTTCATTATGTGTTCAATTCAATAGTCACCACTTTCGTGTTCGCATTTATCTTGGAGCTTTTAGCTTCATTTCACAGCCAAGACAACAACATCTAATTATAATGTATTATCTCCACTCTTGTAAGCCCCCTCTAGAAAGAGAAAAAAGAAGAAATATAGCTTGGTTGCCCATTACCGGAATGCCTTATCAGGGCTCCAGAGATAGAGATAAAACTTCATTTGCTAGTCAAAGGGCGGAGCTCTGTTGTCAAGGCTTAATGGTCGGGCGATATGTATATAGTATATAGACAGACAATAGCAGAAACATGACGGCTCACAATGGCCGCACAAGCAAATATGTTGAACACAATGAAATGAAGTCACACGCACGACTTGGTACACTTCATCATGGAACTATGGAACTTCACCCAAGCAATGGCTTTTATTTATCCTCCTACATTGTATTTGTTCCTTCTGGAATTTTCGCATCCCGCATAGCCTCTCCCATACCCATTAGATAAACTCTCTCAGTACAATAAAAAAAATCAATTCGTGATTGTTTTCCGAAAAAGTCGTTCTTATTCCTTACGTTCACGCGTTTAGCCCACCATTTATGTGCCCACTGGCAGTCTTGAGTAGTAACGCGTTACTAGTAACGCGTTACTGTAACTTCGTTACTTTTTGTTAACTTGTAATTGTAACGAATTACTTTTTAAAAATGTAACTTTTAACTATAGTTCTATTACTTTGTCTCATGTAATGATGAAAGTAACGACGCTACTTTTGTCGTTACTTTCCAGTTTTTTATGAATAATATATCATTGAACGAACGAGTACAATCAAGCTATTCCTTGCACTTTCCGAACTGTCCGCTCTGACAGTTCGAGTGTCAAATTGGCCTTGCACAAACTTGCGAATACCTTCTTTCTCGCGAATCACGACCCGAATAAAGCCACGTGTAGATTAGGTGAAAAAAAAAATCCAGTTATCTTTAAAACGGGTTTGTGCTTTGTGACTCAACACTTACATCTTAGTATCTTGAAGCACTATCTATGTTGCGGTTTTTCTTTTCTTTTTTTTTTTCTGAGCAAATGCTTTTTAATCGGGTGAATCAACCATGAAACAACAATACACGCGAAGGGGACCGCGCATGTTTCGTATTTTGATTTGCGCCACTACTCCTGCGTGGTGTCAACAGTCGAGGCAAAATTCACTGCTGTTTGCGCGGGTTTTTCTTCTGGCTTGCCGGGTACGAACTGAAAAATGTCCAGGCACTCTTTGAACCCAGCGCAACCGTCAACGAGCCAGCCATGTGCTAGTGCTACCAAGGATAGGGATGTTGATGGGAACAAAGAACTACCATGGCCGGCGTACAGAGAGCATTTTGCTGTGGTGAAAGCGTAACAAAAGCGTACAAAGCGCACTTTTTAATTTTATGTAATAAAACTTGGTGAGAGGCGTTTTCTAGTTTTTCCTAATTTGTTTGTGTTGTAGAAAAGTAACTGAAAAGTAACGGCGTTACTTTTTAAAGTAACTGTAACTGTAACGAGTTACTCTTTTGTTGCGGTAGCTGTAACGGTAACTTCACTACTTTTTTCTGAAAGTAACTGTAACTGTAACGAATTACTTTTTAAAAGTAATTAACCCAAGACTGCCCACTGGAAGCAATTAACGGCGGTGTTCGTCTCGAGTGCCTGATCGTGCCAGTCAACTAACGCCAGATGGAATCATGTAGTACCTGATAGACTGAGTGCAGCAATGGGCACTTTACTCTCTCGGTGAACTGGCACCCTGTAAATTTTATGATATGTTCAATAACATACCGAACTGGAAAAGTGTTAGTGCAGATATTTTTGCTTTTCACATTCTTTCGTGTTCTGCGTACCCTCCTTGTAGGCACGGGTAAAAATGATAAACCTAGCCTGCGGGAGACATCGCAATGTTTGGTTGAGACCTTTGTAGCAAAATGTGCTATCACCCGGCTTAAAATGTTTCAGAATTGAGTGGACAGATACCAGGTTACGAATTGCATTATGATAGACATCACAAGTGGTTTTGCAATCATGCTTTGGATCAAAACGTTCGGAAAATCAAAAGCTTGAAAACCATTTATATTGGCTTAGCGTTTCCGTCGTTGAATACTTTACATCAACATATTCAATTTCTACCATAAAACAAACAAGAAAACCTAGTGAAAAAAATTTCCACATTCAAGTGAAAAACACTGTGTTCCCCCAAGGGACGAAATAAATATCAGTGCTATGAGTTTTGTGAATCTGAGTTCACTTTTCTCTTGGTAGATCAATATTGTCAAGAGCTACAAATTAAATACGTCAAGCATTTAAATTAATTGAACTAACTGCAGGCGCCTGGTGTTTCAGCACACACTACTAATATTGATAGTGATGTGTGGTATATGAGCCAGTAGACCCAGGTGGCGCGTGAAACTCTATCCCCAACACCACCTGCTTTCAAAAAGTTTGTTTTACTTCAAAGCTAAATAGTAAACTATTTAGAACAAAATAAAAGTAAGAAGGAAACTAAAATGGGACACTATTGTTGTCTTTTCACAAACTTTTCCTTGGCACACACTGAAACATAAATGTTAATGAATGTTGTAAATAAGGCGGCCAAGACACCGTAACTTTACCAGCACTCTCCATTCCCACGAGGTTACTTATACTTTCTCTTTTCCTCTATATTTTGTTGGAACATTGTCGGGATTTTACGTAAAAGTAAAGGTAATGCAGCGGCTGTCCCCGTGGCTGGAGAGATGTTGCTCCGTATCCATAGGTGCGCGTATTGAACTGAACATCTATTTAGTTTTTAACATTTAAGCTACAAGTTAAATTTAGTAAAGTAACTCAATCGTGAACATTTTCACAATTTGCTCGAATAACGGGAGTCTATCAAATTTTAAATTATATTGGGATCATCTCCGGACGTAAAAATAATAGATCGCATTACATTACCGAAACCTCCGCCCACCTTCCTCGCTCTGAAAATTATTAGCTGATGGCAAATTACCTTCTATAAAAACCACCAATCTCTCGAGCTTATGTAAAACTTGTTAACATCAGCCTATCAAAATCAACTAAAAATCCATACACAACTAACGACTCTGCGTAAATGACGCTAAAAAGGAGACTTCGAAGCATTATAGCAGGTCAACAGAAAAGACCGAAAGAAGATAAGGTATTTATGAAAGACAACGCTAGTAATATTTTTTTTAATATTTTGTCTTAGCAACTGGATAAGTAGAAAAGTACGTCTTACTTAAAAAAGTGCACTGCATTCACAATTATGGGATACAATTCTTGCTCTTTACCACAGAGATCTCTGGTGGCGGTGCTGTTTTGACTATGCTTTTCAATGACCTTTATAATCTTGCGGCGACAGTTCATCTATCGTTGTGGTTGATGTCTTCGACGCGGCCGCTTGAAGTCACATCATTCTACATCATATTCAGGGATTCAACGGTGCGAAGACCCAGTCAACCTTATTTCAATAAAAGACACAAAGGCTGCAGCTTAAAGCTAGGCTTAGGACGCAGTATCACAATGTCCCGATCACGTAGCAACTGTCTAAAGATAGACAATTTTTTACACATTTGTTTCAATGGGCGAAACCTTTTATTTGCGTGGGAAAAGAGCCATCGTCAAAAGCAGCAAACGAGGTAAAAATGATAAAACGATTGCAATTTTCTTTAATAATATAGACTTAATACTAAGGGATCACGCGTGACTAAGGGATTTGTAACTATGAAATCTTTATTAAATAACATACCTTTATTAAATCACATTCAAGTCTGTCCTTTCCAAATCGTCTTCCCATTTGTGCTGAGGAATGCAGAGCACGTGCCTTCTCATGGCAACATCAGCTCAGAAGTCGAGAGAATTACTTGTCAGAACTCCAGACTGGGCGAGTTGATTGTTCTTGTTGGTCGACGTTGTAGCGCTCTTAAAAAAAATGTCACTCAAGCTTTCTCACACAAAAAAAGAAGAAAAAGCTCTCACGGAGCGCTGTGTGAGAGCTTTTTCTTTTATGTGAGAAAGCTTGAGTGACAGTATTTTTGAGTGTGCTACAACGTCGACCATCAAGAATTAGTTGACTTTTTCATATTCTAATTTGATTTAAATGCTAAAATTGTTTTTTCTTTTTAAAATACATGACAATGTTCATATAAATCTGGGTCTCGGTCACTGATGCGAGTGGATCAATAAATATGTGAGAACAGCGCTTTATGCTCAACAGACAAAGGCGCATGTGCGCATATCAGAAACAGACGCATGTAGGCACATTAGGCACATGTAGCGAACGTGCAACTGTACAGGAAGTTTTTGGGTTCACAAGATTATTGCCACAGGTGTGCATCCTTGTCTGTGACGTCATCATAAAATCCAGCTCAAACAGAAAAAAAGAAACCTATCTCAAATACGTGGCAATACAAAAATAACATATTAAAATTTTTTGGCAATGTGAATCGTGATTCGGTTTGCCATATGCGATACCGAATAGGTGGTGTCCGTGTTTTCGGAGTTATTTTTCGTGAAATTCGGAGGGTGTTTTTCGGAGTTTATTTTTTAGCAAAACTTCGGTGTTTATCGGAGTTTATTTTTCGTAAATCCCCAATTCTCCGAAATTCGGAGATTAATTTCGCAGTATTTCCTATTAAAAAGTAATAAATAGTAACCGCATGCAAACGTACGCCAGATAAAAAATAAAACGCGCTTGTATCAATTAAGATTTCTTAGCTCATTTTGGCGTTGCTGTCATTGGCAATACTAATTTGTCCCACAACAAAAGTCGCACACAAGTGCGGCTTCGATAAACGTCGATACCTTAAAATCAATAAACTGCCGGAGGTGGCCGCAAGGAAGCTCGTTGTCATCCGATCAATCTATCCCGCGGCCGCGCGAGGTGAAGTGGTTAAGGATGTAATAGAGAAGTTTCAACTGTCCCTTTTCCCTATTTTATACAATCTCTATGGTCCATAGCTTTCACTGTTACCCCCCAGAAACATACCCTCTCCTTTCTCTAAATCCCAAATCCCATGGCCCAAACTGGAAACCAAACGAGTGTCTTTTGTCGTGACACGAATAGTACGATGACCCAGGCACGTATCCAGGATTTTGTTTGGGGGCGGGGGGGGGGGGGGAAGGCGCTCATGACAAAATTCTGTATGAGGGGGAGGGGGAGAGTAGGTCCCAGCAAAATGGGAAATTTCGGGGGGGGGGCGAGCAGCCCCCCCCCCCCTGGCTACGTGCCTGCGATACCTGTTTCCCTGATCCAACCTTGACGAGACAAGCCGTAAGACCCCCCCTTTGACAACGGCACGAGGCTTGAAAGATAATTATGGTGTCATTTTCCCGGAACTACTCATCCTGCGCTGCTCAATATGTAACAAAACAAAAATTTTAAATATTTTTTTTTTGTGTGAGGGGGGGGGGAGGAGTGGCATCGGCACATAACAATTCGGAGTTTATCGGATAAATCCGAATTGACAAAAATTTTACCGGCGGGTGTTTTTCGGAGTTTTTCGGATTTATCCGAAAACACGGAGCCCTAGCGCCGATACGTTTATAACCCCCCCCCCCTCCCCCACCCCCGATATTTGATGTCTCTTATCCCTCAACACAAAATGTTAAAAAAAGCCAAACTTTCGCGGAGGGACCTTCGCTTGAAAATGTAAGCTGTCGACTTTCCTTGTCAATAAAAAAGAAAAGTGAAACCTCACTTACAGGTACAACAGAACCAGTGCTGTCACCACCAAGATGACCCAATCCGGAACGCCCAGGAAGTTCATCTTGCACCCGACGACGCCTCGTTGAGGTCGCTCGAAAGAGAAGCGATGATGAGGAACAAGCTTCTGCAAGTATAAATTGGGTTTCCACTGCGCTTTTCCTTAATATTATTTCGCGCTTACGTCGCAAAGAGAACCAAGCTTGGCAACAGAAAAGAACCCAAAAATGAACGTAGCAGACGAAACCGCAGCCTCAGTCCGCGACAAACTACGCTACTACCCTACTAAGTCAAGCGTGGATGCGCGGCTGGAGGCATTTTTGCTTGTGATGGGCGAGGGCTACGGGCTGACAGCGAAGGGAAGCAAGAGAAAGGAGGACACCACCTATACTACGTTCACCCATAAGCTGACAGTATGGTGGAACCTACGGGCTCGCCGGACCAACCAACGCTTGGGTATGGGCGGGAGCATGACCGTGTGGGGAAGCGGTAGAGGCATGAGTGGTTCAACGAGCGCGTAGTTCCCAGCGCACTGTCAGCTTAGGGGTGAATGCGTGTGCGCGGCGGCGACGGATGATTCACTCTCTACCGTTCACGGAAGTGGGGAGGGTATTGAGCGATGTCACAATATTGCGCAAGACGTGTTTATCTGCGCACACGCCGGGCATTGCGTCAATCGGGTGCGGCTTGCGGACTCTTGTGCAAACCGCCGGTTGTGGTGAATGTATCTCCGTGTGGTAATAAGGTTGTTGCCCCTTAATTAAAGGGACACTGACACCCCCAAAAAAATTTGTTTCATTTTTTGCCAGGCGCTTCATTATGGTGTCGGAGGACTACCAGAGTAGCGTATTTTTTTAATAAAGCCAAAAGACGCAACTGCTCGAAACCGAAACCGAAACCCGCGGACGGAGGTCGGAGGAGTGGAGAGGAGAGAGTGGCGGAAGTCACGTGGCAACACCCGACCGTGCCCTTTTTTTTTTCTCCCTCTGCGTAGCAGACGACACGCGGCGTAGCGAGAACTGTTTGCGATTCTTTTGCAGTTATGTTTGTTCCGCTCGCTGCTCTGTACTCCAAGATGAGTTGTTTTGTACATTGAGGAGTTGGAGATGAGTAGTGAGTGCCCGTGGGTAATTTTCATGATCGGCTCCGAAAAGAGTACACCCAAGATGTTACATGTCCTGCGTCCGAAAAAAAGTGGCATTGTGCGACAGAGTTTCCCAAAGATCAACGGGATCGGGACCAATGGCTGGCTGCAATTCCTGTAGAACATTTACGGGCACCTCGGAAAGCGTACGCTACCTGATTTATATGCTCCTTGCATGTTGTGGAAAGTGATTACATTGAGTTCGCAGGTGTCAAAAACGAAATCCCATACAATTTAATTCAGCGACGTTTCGTTCACAACATTCGTTTGTTATTTTTTTGTTTGTTTCTTCAGTGATAATTGTAAAAAAAAAAATTGTAAACATCAAAAAATGTTAAAAGAAGAAAAAAGAAAAAAGGACGCTTTCATTTGGGGATCGAACCCGGTCCTGCCGCGTGTGAAGCGGACGTCTTTCCCGCTAAGCTACTAAGGGACTTTTTTTTTTTTTCTCCAAAACACAAAGAAGTTTATTTACATCATATTTACTCGTTCACTCACAAGAGGTCAGATCAGAGTTATACAGAGAGTATGACCAAAGAAGAGAAGGCACGTGCATCCGTGCATCCTAAGATGTTGTATTACAAACCGCGTGGTCAGTAGAAAGACAAAGCAACGTGACTCGTGCTACGACGCAGTAATATAGACGATATCCCAAATGTAAGGGTGATTACGTAAAATCAAAAAGGTTCGGGTTTCGGGGAGGGTAGGAGGGACGGGGGGGGGGGGGGTTGCATCAATATCCCCATTATGCTCAGCAGTTTCAGAAACAGAGAAGAAGGTACATCTCTAGACAATACGAAGCGCAGGCCGAGACAAAAGGAAAAAAATATAGAAAAGCGCTACATCAAATGTATAACGCGCACACTGAGCGCAAACATTGCAAGGCGCCTCCTCCGAGACATATGGAGAAGACCTCTCTGGCTTACACATCGCGAGAGGAAGAAGATACAAATGTTGCATAACGAGCCAGAAAGTGTACGACTCTCCCCTTTTTCTCTCTAACACCCTGTGCGTCTAGCGCGCACAGTCATAGAAATGGATCACATAAAAACGCGCGCGCGACCGACAGCAATGGCTATCTCCCCGTCGCATTCCGCTCAGCTCAGCCCACGCCCACGCGCTTGTCGTTCACAGGCCGCCGCCAGTGCCCCGTACCCGTTGATGTACGCCATTCTTCGCAGCGGCGGCGTCCGTCCTCAAGCTGCTTTTCGACGTTCTGCCATTCCTCGGCGTCCGCCTCTTTAGAAACCACCGTAAGGACCCATTTAAGCTTTGCCACAAAATGGCTCCAGGTTGGGCGCGCGTCCACGTGACACTCGACCATGTCCCTCCTCGACTGCCAGATGGCGTGGAGGCCGAGGAGCAGCATCACGGTGGTGACCCGTGTCTCATCGTTTCGCCCGGAGTCAAGAAATCTCAGTGCGGACCATTCCACCTCAAATGCGTCTCTCAGGTTGAAGGTCGTCCTCATCTCGTCCCAGAAGAGGTACGCATTGCTGCATTCCACCAGGACGTGGGAGAGGGTCTCGGTGTTGCCGCAGAGGTCGCAGTTGAGTGACCAAGGGACGGGTATTCCTTTTCGGTGGAGCCAGGTCTTCACGGGGAGCACCTCCATATGCGTGCTCACGACGAAGTCCTTCGTATTCACAGGGACGGGGAGACGCCGCACGAGCCTGAAGAGCCCTGCTGCTCCGTCGGGAATCGGTGGTTGTCTGTATAGAGGAGGCGGAAAGGTCGCAGAAATTGCGTCCAAGTACAGCGACTTTTTGCCAATGGTGGCCAGGTAGTTCCAGGAGAAAAGGCTCTCGAAAAGCCTGATAGAGTCGGCTATTTCTTTGTAAAATCGAAGTGCGGCTCCCTTGTGTATACGGGTGTATCTCGAAACAACCCATTCTGATTTGAACCCTTCTCGTTTGAACCCATTCGCAAAACGCCCTTCGCGTTTTAACCTTTCGCGTTTCAACCCTTTCTCATTTATACCCGTCTCATTTGAACCCATTCTCATTTGAACCTTTCTCGTTTGAACCCATTCCCAAAACGCCCTTCGCGTTTTAACCTTTCGCGTTTCGACCCTTTCTCATTTGAACACGTTCTCATTTGAACACCGTATTTCAAACCAATTGCCTAACGCTCTTTGCGCTTTAACCTTTTCTTACTATTTATGCTCTTCTCGGTTGAGCCCGCGTACTTAAATCTTTATTGTTTAATTAAATTCCGTCTCAAAACACGTAAGTGGCGTTTCAACCTTTTTAGAGTGCTCTTGGAATTTCAACCAGTCTCCTTTTTTGTGTTAAAAATAAATGAATAAAAATAATGGAGATGTTGGCGCTGTTAATAACAGTGCCGGCTACTCCATAGCAATTGTTATTTGATAAAAAAATAACCAGATCTAAAACAAAACAAGCACACAAACAAACAAAAATCCCGCCAGAGTTGCCATTGTACATATTATTACAATTATAACATGTTCGTCGATCCAATTTCGTGAACTACCTGTGCCAGTGTGCACCCATGCGAACATTTAATGTCATGTTCCACACCAAGGCTAACTGGCGATCGCTCACCGCCCGCATTGGCTGGCAGCATCACAAAGCAACAGCCGCGGCAGGTCTCTCGCCCTACTGTGCACCTCGTCGCTCACAAAGCGCCGCCGCCACCACTCAAGAGCATCATCGGCCAACGATCCTGTGCCCACCCTCACATGAATCAGTTTAACCCTTTTGCATAGGATACATTGCATTCGAAATATGTTCACAGAAATATTCTGTTTTCCATACCGTCACCTTACAATTAAGCGATTCGCAAAGCATTATGCCATTCATATCGTATGGCTAATCGTTAGGCTACTGAACGGCTCTTTTCGAGACGCAAAGTACAAAACGTTTTTTGCCGCAGAATCAGTCATCGCACCTCAGTGCGATCCCATGCTCGGTAAAGCTTTATTCTGGAGCTTTGTTCCCACAATATGGTAATTGGTTAAACTATCTAAGATGACCGCAGAAACAAAACACGGACCATTCAAAGGCCAGAGAATGCCTTCGCCCTCCTTAGAGAGGCGCAAAGGGAGATCCTGCCAAAGCAAACTGGTCCTGCAGCGATTTTTTTTTTTAAATGTGCGGGTGCGGTGATGCGTGGCTTGAGGGCTTTCCCTAGCAGGCACACATTTTTTTCTTCATTTCAGTCGTGAATCATCGGATGCAAATTATGCTCATCTGGCATGCCCTGTGACGATATTGAATTATTTACAACCGGTGTCGGAGTGATTGTACAGATCTACGATCATTGTATATTTGCCTATGTGTCGTCCGCCATGCCGCGGATTGGCATGCACTCTAGATGTCATTCTCTAAGTAGCATTTCAAGGCGTAATAAAGCTTCAGGTGCCTGGACTTCATAATGTCATTTGTTCCTTTATTTCGGTTTCCTGTGAGTGTATGTTGAAATTATTGCTTTTCCCTAGCCAGATCATGTACAAGGTCAAAATGAGAAAAGCCGTTTTGATAATGGTCAAAAACAGAAAGTATGTTTGTAGTAAGTTTGAAATGGGAGAAACTTTAAAATGAGAAGAAAAGCCTTTTTGAGAATGGTCAAAACCAGAAAGTATGTTTTGAGAAAATTTGAAAGGAGAAAGGTTAAAATGAGAAAAGTCGTTTTGAGAATGGTCAAAACGCGAAAGTTCGTTTTGAGAACGGTTTAAGTGAGAAAGGGAGAAAAGCGAAAGTTGTTTTGCGCAGGGTTGAAATGAGAAGGTTAAAACGAGAAGGTAGAAATGCGAAAGGGTTCAAATGGAGAACCACCCGTCTATACGGCCAGTTGTGCTGACCATCCAGTTCCCCAGGTGAGAAAAGCCGAGGTAGTGCAGCGCTGTCAGGAGTGTGGGGTCCCTTGCGTCTCGAAAGAGGAAGCGCTGCACGTGGAGCTTGAGGACGATGTTGACCAGCCCGAGGCCGCCGCTTTCTTGGTGCAGGAAAAGGTAGTCCCGGCGGGTCCGCTCCATGGAGGACTTCCAGAGGAAGATCGCCCAACTCCGGTGGATTCTTTTCGCCTCGGCACCTGGGCAGCAGACGGCTTGCGCTTTGTAGAGAACGGCCAGGTAAATGACGGAGTTGCAGACGTGGGCCCGACTGAAGATGGACAGGTGTCTGCTCTTCCACGGGGACAGCTTTGGCGCGATTGAGTTGGTAGTCCTCCTCCACACTGCCGTCATGCTCTCCTGCGGGTCGATCGGCACTCCGAGATAGCTCCCGAGGGAGGTGGTCCACTTGATGCCTCCAAATGTTTCCGGTGTCGTTGCCCATCCTCCTAGCCACACGCCCACCGATTTCTGTGGGTTTATCTCGGCCCCCGACGCGGCGCAGAAGCGTCCCACGAGCTGCAGAACGGCCTCCACTTGCGGCTTCGAAGAGCAGACAAAACTCACGTCATCAGCGAAAGCAAGGACTCGCACATTGTCCTCGCCCAGTTGTAGTCCCGAGATGCGGCTTTCCTCGTTCACTGCTCGGCATAGCGGCTCGAGCTGCAGCGCGAACAATATGGGCGATAGGGGGCATCCCTGCCGCACCGATCTCCCGACGGGGATGGGCGCTCCTCTCTGCCCGTTGACCAGCAGACGCGTGGTGATGTCTCTGTAGCACACAGCCACCCATTCTCGGAGCTCCTCTCCCACTCCGCATCGGTCCAGCGCCGCAAGCAGGAAATCATGCGATACTCGGTCGAAAGCCTGCCTCATGTCCAGCTGCAGCACAGCTAGGGGCTGGTATCCCTCCGCCGCCGCCTCGCCGATGGCGCGCATCGTGTGGAGGTTGCGGGAAATTTTCCGCCCCCGAAGTCCGTAGCTCTGGTGCGGCCCGATGACTGTCTTCAAACCGATCTCCAGTCTCCTGGCAAGAATTTTTGCCAGGATCTTGTAATCTGCGCAAAGCGAGCTGATTGGACGAAAGTCGCCGACCCCGGGGACGGAGCCTCCCTTCGACTTCTTAGGTATCAGGACGGTGTGGCTCTGCCTCATCGTCGGGGGAAGGAGACCTCGTTTCTTGATGTCGGCGAAGACCTGCGTCAGGATCGGGCAGAGCGCGTCCGAGAACGCCGTATAAAACTCTGCTCCTATACCGTCTGGGCCGGGGGCTTTGTTACGGGACAGCTTCCCTATGGCGTCCCGAACCTCTGACTCGCGGATTGGGCAGCTGATGACGTCGATCGCCTCCTCGGGGACGGATGGTGATCCTCGAAGGAGAGGCTCAAAGGCAGCCGTGTCCAGCACCTCTTTTCGGAATAGCCCTGCGAAAGACGCCTCAAACACGCCGGCGATGTCTTGCCCCGTCGTTGCGATTCGATTTCCGTCCCGCAGCTCCCTTATGGTGTTCTCCTGCGCTCTTCGTCGCTCGTGCGTGCGAAAGATCTTTGAAGGTTGGATCTCACCCTCGAGCACGTCGGTCCTACTTCGGACCTGTGCGCCTCTATATCGCTCTTCTAGGATGATGAGGAGCTGCTCCTTGCAGTATTTAATGTCGTCCCCGAAGGCACCAGGGCTGCGCTCTTCCTCTTCCAGCAGCGTTCGGAGGGTGCCCGTGAGGTGATCCCGAGCCCGTCGCTCCTCGGCGCTTTTCCGGCGGCCTTGCGCGCAGGCCGACTCGCGGAGCGCGGACTTGAAGTTTTCCCAGGAGACGGCGTCTGCACCGCCCTCCGACAGTCTCTCGAGAGCACGCCTCGTCTCCTCAATAAAATCTTCGCTTTCGAGGATGCTGGAGTTCATCTTCCAAGGCGTGTCGCGCCTTGCCCGCACACCTCCGGGTCCCCCAGCAAGAATCTCAGCCGCGACGAAACCGTGGTCCGAGAACGGAACAATCTTCGCATCGTAGGACACGACGCTCCCGGACCACTCGCCAGAGACGTAAACGCGGTCCAGCCGCGCCTGCGACGCGCCCCTCCACTTCGTGAACCGCGGCGAAAACTTGTCAAGCGTCTCCGTCACGTCCACAAGGTCGAAATCGCGCACGGCGTCGCGAAGCGCAGCCGCACCCACGTCGGCTCTTGGGACCGCCGACCCGCGCACTCTATCGCGACTGTTGGTTACGCAGTTGAAGTCTCCGCCGACCACGAGCGTCGCGGGCGTGTCGAGGAGTGCGCGCAGTCCGACGAAAAAGTCTTGGCGCTCCCCCTCCCGGCTAGGGGCATAAACCGATATCAGGCGTACCAGCTGGTCTCCAAGGAGGCAATCGGCAAGTGCAAAGTGCCCGTTCGCGCACAGCCTGGGGTCCAGCATTCGGATGCCAGTATTTTTTCTGACTAGGATGGCGGTTCACCCCTAAGGGGCTAGCCGTGAGCGTGTGAACGCACCAAAAAACGTTTCCAAAAAAACGAACAAAACTTTTTGCTTTTTCAGCGGAGCAGATCTTTGTCTCTTGTATGAAAATGACGTCCGCGCTCTCCTCATTAATTAGATCTAATAAAAAATGTTTACGCTTCGTGGCGGTGACACTTATACAATTAAAGGTTGCTATTTTTAAACACTTCATTTAAAATAAATGTATATAAAGAGGACACAGAGACGCAGCCAAAAATCAACAGTACGAGTATACAAATGATAAGACGGAAGAAAAGGAGTGAAAAGAAACAGAACACACCAACTAAGATAAGAAAACGAAAAGAAAACCAACAGAGCACAACTACCGAATAAAAATCGAGAAGGCAGAGTTGAGGAAAGATCACTCTCACCCGCAAGATGGAAAGTGCCGGGTTTCCTTACACTTTCTCCAGCGAAGACCGATCCGTTTCGACGGGACGCAAGGCTGGGAATTCGGAAAGGTCTTTGTTCTTTTTACGCGCACTCTGTCGTGTTGTCTTGCTCGTGTCCTTGAGGGGCGCACCTGCGTTGACCTCGCTACTGGAGGTCCTCTTTCCTTAGTAATAATCTAGCCAATAAACTGCAAGTTGGAAAGTTTGCTGCCGATTTCCCTCCAGCAAAAGCACTCCCGGGTCGAAGTCGGGAAGCACCACGCATTGGCGACATTCGCACCTAGTAAAGAAATCGTACGCGTGCATATTCAACTCGAAGTAGACACGTCGTGCTTGACGTTTGCGCGAGCGATGTCTTCAGCCACGAGAAGGGAGCGACGGCTCGGCGACGTGTTCGTGCAAATCGGCTTGGTGGTCGGGCGTGTCGTACGGAATGGATACCAATTCTTTTGATCAGTCCCAAATTTCTCTTTTAAAGGCAGACAGAATTCGCCGGTACCGCGAACGACAGTTCTGAAGAATACAGTAGAGGTCCCACGCCTGTCGTCCGCTGCCATCGCCGTCCCTGCGAGTCCCACGATACGCGAAACGACGCACGCACAAAATGCTTCCGGTTCTCTGTGGAACTTTTTTTTTTTTCAATCAACGTATTTGTAGAGTTTAAGAAGCCACAAAAAATGGGTTTAATATTTTTTTCTATTTTTAATATTGAGTGTGCGCCTTCAGTGACCCACGATTTTGACTAAATTTGGTGGTCGCATCGATACCTTAGAAAACGGCCCGTGACCACGGAAAAGAGAGTGAGCGAGACTCGAACCGGCCAGTTCTTGATCGGCGGTTTTCGGGCGGAAAGAAACCGAATTTCGAGCCGCAAATTCTGTTCTGGGTAGTTGGGCTCTCATATGTCACGTAAAACTAAAAACTTTGGCGAGCATAAATATCCTGTCAGTGTCCCTTTAAGCAACTGCGTATACACAAGGGACGAAGAGAAGAAATATGCACACAAAATACTGCCAAAATTTTCCTTTGGGTAAAGAACCAGACCTATCTGAAGGACACTGCGTCAGACATTGAGCTGTCAATTGAGTAAAAAATTTGTACGATTTATCTGTAAAAAAAATGAAATTGCGGCCATGTCGCATGCCATATTGTAAAAGAGAAGATTCAATTCGGACACCTGGCACCTCGAGGGGTGTTGGTCGGCAGGGAGCATCATTACAGAAGATTTCTCTAATAATGTAACAGAGCGGTGTTTTTAGTTCTTTTCGACGTCGGCGTCGGCGTAACCGCACCAAATTTAGCGCGAAAATTGACGTCACATGACCTCAACACCAATTCAATTCCCCGTAAATTTAGCGGGTAAATTCAGTTTCTCCGCCAGATTTACCGGACAAATTCAGTTTCTCCGCTAGATTTAGCGGACAAACTAAGTTTCTCTGCCGGATTTTGCGGACAAATTCAGTTTTTCCGCTAAATTTTGCGGGAAAATTGACGTCACGTGACCTCTACACCAATTCAATTCCCCGCTAAATTTAGCGGGTAAATTCAGTTTCTCCACTAGATTTAGCGGACAAATTCAGTTTCTGCGCCAGATTTAGCGGACAAATTCAGTTTCTCCGTTAAATTTAGCGGGAAAATTGACGTCACGTGACATCTACACCAATTCAATTCCCCGCTAAATTTAGCGGGTAAATTCAATTTCTCCACTAGATTTAGCGGACAAATTCAGTTTCTCCGCTAGATCTAACGGACAAATTCAGTTTCTTCGCTAAATTTAGCAGACAAATTCACTTTCTCCGCCAGATTTAGAGGGAAAATTGGCGTCACGTGACGTCAACACCAATTCAATTCTTCGCTAAATTTAGCGGGTAAATTCAGTTTCTCCACTAGATTTAGCGGACAAATTCAGTTTCTGCGCCAGATTTAGCGGACAAATTCAGTTTCTCCCTTAAATTTAGCGGTATCATTATCAGGGGCAATATTTGCACGCGTATATGGCGAGATATGGCCGTATTTACGCACTTATACGGCCGCATCTGGCAGCATTTGCCCTCTTATATAGCGATATCTGGGCGTATCTGCTCCCATATATAGCGGTATATTTCCCGATCTGACTACTTATATTATCATATATGGCCGTATATAAAATATATCAGGGCCATATCTGACATTTTCGTACGGGGTATGTTACTCTTTTCGCGCGATGGTTTCTGCGTCCCCTTGAACTTCTTTATCAAGCTCCCAGCCACTTCGACCAATGAGCTCGCTGGGAAACCCCTTTTTGCAGACGATCTACTTGTCTAACAAAACTATCCTGGGCGCTATGCAGGCAAGACTTTCTGAGAGAAGCGCCCTGTGTCGTTGCTATTCTACTCTTTGTCCGTGTTCCTTTGGCGCTTATTCCCCACGCCTAAACAAGACCATCGCCGACATGATCTCCATGTATGTCGACGTAGAGCACAAGACGTGGGAGGAGGTGCTACGCTACGTCACGTTTGCTTACAACACGGCGGTGCAAGAGACCACAGGAGTAACCCCGTTTCAGCTGGTGCACGGCAGAGAAGTAACGACCATGCTCGACGCCATGCTACCTTACGAACCAGCTGACGATGGGATCCCCGACGCCCAGGTGGTTGCTCAGCGAGCCGAGAAGTTCGCCAGCTCGCCCGACTCCGAATTCAAGATCAACAACGTGTCGACGCTACCCGGTACAACCCTCGCCGGATCGACATTCGCTTCAAGCCCGGAGACCGTGTGTGGGTTTGGACCCCGATACGACGACGCGGTCTAAGCGAGAAACTCCTAAAGCGCTACTTCGGACCCTACAAAGTGCTTCGTCGACTCGGGGATCTGAACTACGAGGTGATGCCCGACGGAACACAAATTTCATCACGCCGCCTTCCACGACCGGAAGTCGTCCACGTCTTGCGCTTGAAGCTGTACTACG